>JANVCH010085764.1:0-15293 GCA_025505405.1 Epizoanthus rinbou | reverse complement strand
ACACTTGCAAAACTTAAAAATCACTCGCCTTCGGCTCGTGATATTCAAGTTTTGCTCGTGTTCTCCCAACATCCCGCATGTTTATAACAGAGAACAAAGACATAGAAAACGACTTTTATTGCTTAAATACAACACACTGACTACAATATGTTCGTGCCCTACGAATTATGGGTAAATGTACCAGTCGCCATCTGTTTTGGTATGGTCAATTCCATGATCCGGGATAAACAGTAGTGCGCACGGCTCTCACTTCGTACCTTTCCCTATTGTCGACAAGGAATCGAAATTTTTTGGATCCCATATATGAGAAGGAAAAGGCGTTGTTCTTCAATGGGCTTGCATGAAAAAACACGGTCATCCATCTGGACTCGTCAACTGCAATCTTCATCCACCAACAAACTGTAATTGACGTCATGCTTAACACTTTTGGAACTTGAATTGCGTTGTTATTCCTTCCCTTAGATGAGTTATCAAAGTGGAGTGCAAAATTCCATTCTTTTCCTGTATGTACGAAGTGAACACTTATTTCATTGTACATCAGTACACAGTTTATTTTAAAATACAAGAGTACAAAGCTAAACTTCGAATCATTCTTATCAACGATTCTATTAATGAAGTTAATTTAATAATTAAAAAAATACAAACCTCTGGTTTTTATATATGTAGCTATTTGATTGGTCTGACAAACGTTGGTTATAATTAATCAATTGTATCCTATGTGGAACACAACTTTTTATGAAATTATAATTAGTATAAAGTATACACCATGCAGCTCGGTGACCTTGGTCCGATATCTTAGTTTCATGTTTAAAAACACGATTGACCTTCTCAGGTGACTAATGCCAAAAATTGACACGGTCTGCCAATCAATCAGAACTTTAAGCAGCTAGGGCCGAACGACCTCGTGGGAAGGGGGGAGGGGGTACTCTCCTACATTGGCTATACGGGTATGTGCCACCAAACAGAGTATGAACTTTGACGATTTTATTCTAGAACGGGGTATTATTTCGTGCAAAATTTTGAGCCATTCCTAAAACGGGGTAGCGATGTTTAGAAAATTTGGTACTTTTGTGCCCAGGAAAAAATAATTGTTGGTAGAAAGGGTATCAAAATTGAGATAATTTACTCTAGAACAGGGTCAGCATTTCTTCGTCCGGACGGCACATCCCAACCCTAAATTGCAGTGAGTACCCCTCCCCCTCCCTCCCCCGGGGAACGACTACAACAACGGCTCACGAAATTGAACCTTCTTGTTTTCTCTTGTCCTTCCCCTAACCTCCATTGCCACCTCACAAGTCCAACGTGTCGATTCGTTAATAAGTTGAGAAATATAACATATATACTGAACCTAAGAGTCTAAACTGGGAAGGATAGTGAACTTAACCCGATACGCTTCAAAAAAGCAAGCTGGCCTTTGCCTTTAATTATCGATGCCAACGGCGAGATAACCACGACGAGTCTACGACTACAGTTGTGGGAAGGTCAGTTGCTTGCAAACTGCGGTCAATATCTGGAACTCAAGCTGTTGCCATAGCTCTTCCGGAGTTTGCCAAAGACATTCCATCTCCGAACCAGGTCCTCGATTATCATTTGCTACCTGTTGTCTTTAAAGTATGCACTGTTCACGACGTTCATATTTTCAATCACACTACACAACAATCCACAAGCCAACGCCAACACATGTTGCTTGCAGCAATTGCAATCAGAATCAAGAGATACCGACATGGCGGGTGCTTGGAAAACGATAACACGGGTGTTAAATCAGTCCCTGGTCGCTCATTCGCTGCAATTAATTTCTAATTAAATGTGGCCTATCAAATACAGAACCCCTTGGCAGGCATAGACTGGTGCTGTATGACGGGCTGTCCCTTAGTTAACACAGATGTCTACCACTGTTTCCTGGACACTGGCTGTCCTTCTCAGTGAGCCCGGCCAGTTGCTTGAAATTGGGTTAACGTTAACCTAGGCTAGTGGCCCAGTGTTAAACATTTAACCCGTGATTGAGTTTACTGTCTTATAAAGTTAGATAGAGAGATGGGCTGTCATATCGAGTCTACGTAACTGGGGTTCATGGGAATCTTTCAATCATTTTGGCACCCGCTGATGGAGAAATCAAACCTAACCCCGGGACCATTCTGTCATGTATATAATGGTGTTAGGCTGAATTCTGGATTCTGGATTCCTTTTACTTCTTATCTCGATAAATACGTTTTCCAATCATTTTCGATTTTGTACTGTTGTAATGCAATTAAACTGATTTCAAATTGAAATTTACACCAGAAGGCAAACTCAACACATATGTTTAACTTACCTCTTGTTGGTCTTATTTTCATATTAGTTTGTTTGATACTGAAGCGGTTGCTTGTCCAATAAAACGACGGATAATTTCCATTCAGGTATGCACTGACACAGTGATGAAACCACCAGCCCCCTTTATAGGACCATGAACAAGAGTATCTGCTATCCTGGTCTTTCGTAGAAAACTCATATTTGTTGTGACTTGAGAATGCATCTGGGGTGGATCCAGAGTATGCACCTAATTCAAGCCTATACTTGTTACTTTCCGGCCCAATATAAAATGTACTGTAGGACGCATGCGCGGAGTGTCCTGTGGTGTCACTAAGTTCTACTAAGAGCTCTTGAGTTGATAGAGTTACGTGATGGAGTTTGTCATTGCCGAGCCAAAACTCCTTGTTTAATTCACCAAAACCTTCTCTATAGTTAATCCAGGGTTTGTCGAAGGACAAAGTACCGTCAAACCGTCGCTGGAATACCATCCATCCGCCACCGTTTGTAGTTTGATCGCAAAATGCTGTAAATGGCCATGTTCCGTTGTGGGGGTTAACCAAATACAACCCGTCCTCTTTGTAGCCTTTATGTAAGATGTCCAGACAGTCCTGGCCTGATCATAACAGAAGAAAGCAATAATAAGAAATAAGAAATAAGAAAAGATTAGAACTTGCACAAACTGGGATGGAACGTACTTTTAAGCAAAATCAGAACATTGTTATCATTATTTTCGTTGCTGCGTGAGAGAATATAAGTAAATAAATGTCTTGTTCACAAGCTGATCTTAATGCGCGGAATATTCTGAGTAATGTCTCTATGTTCTGCCAAGAGCTCTTGAATTTATAGAGTTCAACACAAGCACCCTAACAATATGACACAATTATTTTTGGTTTAACACGACTGTTCAAATGAGATGACGACCCACCAAATATTGATAAATAAACAGAACAAGGTAACTTTTTACATAAGCCCTATATGGTTTCTTGAGATCACCTTTCCACAACAAACTAGTAATCAACTCAAATCTGTAAACATATTGAATATCCTTCCAATGTGCTAAATAAACATTATTGGTAAACGATACAGAGGATATTACAAGGCCGCGGAGATACAGTTTTTATCTTCGAGGGTTGATAATATCCTCACGTGTGAGCGAAGCGAGTGAGGATATTTCTAACACGAGAATATGAAATTCGTATGTCCAAGGGGCCATGTAATATTCTGTTTTTTTTCACGAAGCCATGAATGTCGGATCTCGTCGGAAAATCTTCGGAAATCTTCGATAATTTTAGGAATATTTTCGGAAACGGTCCATAATGCCCGGAAAAGTATTTTTTTAACATATTTTGAATTTTTTTTCAAAAAATTCAGAAAATCTTCGGAAAACTTCGGATAACTTCGGAAAATGTTCGGAAACGATCGGAAGTTAGATGTCTGCTGCCGCACTAGGGTTACAACGTGACTGGGGGTTTTAAATGACTAGAGTGTGTTACAGAGGGAAAATTGTTATTTTTTACATGTGATTAAATACGATATTTACATAAATCCTGTTAATTTATGGCTTAGTGAATAATAAAGCAGATAATTATTAAGCTTAGTTGCTATATTCCAATCTGGACACATACTTCAACCATTCGTTTCCCACCAGTGCCATTCCCCCAAGTTATACTTGAAACATACATGTGCATTTTAACTCTTTTCCCGCTTTCCCAGGGTAATTTTAAAATACTTCACCCGCACACTTTAAATAAATGTTGGGTTGCACTGCATAATCAACATCTATACCACCTTCCTTGCTTGACACATACATGTGCATTTATCATCACCCACCCTTCTCCCAGGTTCATAGTTCGCCCTTACACTGAATTGCATTTGTACACTCATATAACGATATTTATAGCACCCTTCTTGATTGGCGCATTTTATACTTGTACATTCATTTCCACCCCCCCCCCTTCCCCCGGATTCATAATAGTTCCCTTTTTACTCAACTGCATTTGTACACTCATATAAGAACATGTACATTCATAGCGCCCTCCTGGTTTGGCATATACATCTACACTCATCTCAACCCACCCTTCCCCCGTGTTCATAGCTTGCCCTTAATACACGTACACTCAAACTACCCACCCTTGACCCTATAGGTTCATATTTTGCCCTTAACACATGAACACTCATGTCTAATCACACGTCCCCCGGGTTCATAGTTTGCCTTAATACATGTACATTCATCTTTATCTACCTTCGTACTTCGTACTCATATGTCGCCTGATACACTCAATATTGATATCATACTAACCTGCGATCAGGCCTTCTTGGGGGATAGGGGGAAAATACCGAAGAAAAAGTAAAAAGGGAAACAAGGCCTGACACAGATCGCGTCAGACAGTTTTCTGCCCATTGACCTTTGAAATCGCTTGTCACGCGTGGCCTGTCATATTTCAGCCATTCAACATTTGCCGACTGTATAGCGACTGGATTGCTTGTAAATTTTGCGGCGAAAAGTTTAACAGTCTAGACTGAGTCAGGGCGTGTTTACCAGCCTATTGTTAAATAACCAATCAGAGATGACTTACAGAAGCTGGAGGTAAAACATGCGGTCAGGCCTTCTTTTCCTTCTCTCTGTCCCTCTCTTATTTTTTTCCGAAGTAGGTCTGATTGCAGGTTAATATCACACCGACCACCTGCTCAGCACATAGATGTCAATGCATTCATATTCACCCACCCACCATCTCTGTTCACATCCTTATCCCAACTCGCTTTATTCAATCAGGAAAACGGATTTTCTTTCAGAAATGCTAGTTAGACACAGATCATTACAACGTTTTGCGTAAAATCTTGGGTTGCAATACTTGTTTTGTTTTTCTCTATATTTCTTTCTCCCTTTCTTTATAACTTGGTGTCCCACTGCAAATTATTATCTTTGTCTTTTCGGCATTTTTGCCTTTAAATCCTTCTATTCCTCCTTCAAAATTAACTGATCAGCTCCTTATATCCAGGGCCCGGTTGCTGGAAAGTCGGTTAACGTTAACCAAAGGGTGTAATCCAAATTTTACATTTGATTTCTTCATCTAGGAAAACATAATCCAGTGCCTATGGAGTTTTGTTCAAATATTCCTCAGAAACACATATCGATATCAGTCACGAGAAAAGTGGCTGTGACGTTTGTCTGCAATTGGCCGTGGGAAAAATCGATAGCTTGTATTGAAAATCTTTGAAATGTTAGACATTGCAGTTACCCAACGCCTATGGTTTGTTTTGTTGCCGTTGGCCTGTGTTCTATCTTGTTTGGTTACGTTTAAAACTGACTGATTGTTTCGAATCATGCCTTCAGCACAAAATCATGTAGGACTCATGGACGTTCGAGCCAATGGAAAGTTACGAATGTGATTTGTGATCTTGGCGATATCATTTTTTTAGAGATCTTTCTTGAAGACATATCATCCAGAAAGTAAACCTTGGAAATGCCTTCAACTTTTACAGTAGTATCGCTGTGTTTATATATACAACAACATATCGATAAATGTGTGTGACGTTTCTAGGGGGCCGAGGGGGTCTCCAGAGAAACGTCCATATGACGTTTCTCGTGAGCGATATCGATATGTGACGTAAACCCATCATGAAAGCCCAAATCAGTCAATAAGGGTGTAGGCCCAATCGTGGGTTAAATTCTTAACCATTTGTTAACGTTAACCGAGCCCAGCTCCCTGTCAACACAGGCTTGAGAGCTACAATTATGTTAGTGACTTACCGTTTGTAAACACTTCGTTGTGTCGTCTTACTTTCACTTGGCCAGTCACTGATTGCCTGACATCTTTCCAAGCCAAAAGGTTACCATAGAAACTGTCGGCTCTTTCCGTCATAATGTGTATCATATCATCTTCCAATACAAAGTTCCATATATTAAGATGACCAAGTCTTCCTGAAAACGTCTTATCTTCCGCAAAACATCCTCCTAAACAGCCTTGTTTTTGTCCGATACACAGTTGACCATCTCTTGATATCACGTGATCAGCCTTATTTTCAAGAGAGATAAACGATAACAATGAGCGTGTACAATATGATTCATCCTCAGATGCAGCCAACACTGACTTAAATTGGTTTAAAACTGAGATTTACTATACTAGACTAGACCGCTGCCCTACCGTGCAGGTTGAGCCACTGGAAACAATGCAAGAATGTTCGTTTCTAGTTCTGCATAGTTTTATTCTCTGTACAGTGTCTTTGAAGTTTTCAAGGAAAGGCACTATAACTGCTCACTTATTATAATAATTTTAAATCTAGCCATTTTAAATGTATGTTAATTGCTAATACAGCAACATACTGTAAAGAGCAGAATAAATTTCAGAAAACGTTGGTAACAGAACTAAGTCTTCTGCAAGGCCCGAGGTGGCATATTTCTTTGCTCTGGCCCTGGTATAGAAACGACAAGTTCCATTGGTACATCTGTTGTTAAATTAGTAATATATTTTGAATTTTGTTACATTTTAACATATTTACTTTGCAGCTTCTGTGTAGTTGAATAATTCATGCTTACCTGTATGCTTTGGTTGCCTTGTAAAACACCATTGATGAACACTTTCGCTTCCCCTGACTTGTATTCCCACGACACGCATACATGAACCCAAAGCTTCGGGATTATTCGTTGCAGGAGAGTAAAATTGCTGCAAAAAGAGAGCAAGAACTTATATGTCTTTGACTTGATAAAAACGATGTTAAAAGTTTAGGACGGTTCGGGTAAACATCTTCACCCTTTCTCAGCTAGTTTCTTACAAAAACTATACACTGTTAAGGCTCCCATATATCCAAGGCACATCAGAGAAGATCAACAGAGTACTTCGAAAAGTAGGGGTGAGAGTTGCGTTCAATTTAACGAATTCGAACCATTAACAACTTGTTTCCCACCTCAAAGATAAAATCGACAAGGAACAAAAGGGAGACACAGGTTTTCTGTAGCGAACGTATTTTCGTTTATTACGGCAAGAACAAGCTAGATAGATCTCTGGGGACCAGAGTTGGAGAACACGAGGCGGCAGTCTTTACTTCCGATAAAAATTCAAAGATAGCACAGCAATTGCTATCAAATTCAGTCATAATTCGATTTTGGTAATTCTGAACATTTACAAATCTCTTTTCATTATACGACGGTATTCGAATAACAATGTATAGCTTTTTAGCTGAAGAACATTGTTAGAACATTGAGTCATATAGCATAGTTATCAGTGAATGAATTATGAGTTTGACCAGTGGTGTTGTTTTACTGAAAACGTTTAGAGATCATAGAGCTAAGATATTGAAACTGTTTCAATCACGGACAGAGTGTTTTTAAATTATCAAATCCAAAATTACTGGTCAATATCTTTAGTGGTTCAAGAGATGCTAGCTTTCAAAAATTGGCTATGTTGTTTGTATCGGGCATTGTGGTTGGTCTAAAAGGATGATATAGCAGTTGGAGGTTTGAAATGGCAACAGATTTATTTCACAAAGTTGCAGTTCATTTATATACATTTGAGGAAGATGAGCAGCTGTCGATCATGGAACTACTAATGTTGAAAACTGCTGGAAAAATAACCGACTTGCTCAGTTTTTAATACTGATTTTGGATAATTTTTTGCTACATTATGCATCTATATAGATATTTCAATAAATTACGTAGAAGTTAGCATAGATCTTAAATATGTAGAACTGATTGCAGTCAGGCATGTTAAATGTTGAATAAAAGGGTTGTCTCTGACGATCATCGTCCAATTTACATACAGTTTTACCCTACTGAGGAAAGCAGAACTGCCGAAACGTTTGGAGAGATTTTACATCGTTTTTATCATTTTAGTCAGAGACAACCACTTTATTCAACATATTTAGCATAGATCTATTTTACTCCTTATTTCAAATGCGCGCATATAACATACCTAGAAAATCCAGTAATGTCCAATTTTATTTGACTAACGTTCAGTTCCTGGTAGATTGAGAACTCATTCGTTTCTGTAGCCGTGGCGTACGATAGAATGTAGTTATAATCATCTCGTTCGGTGTTCATCCAGAAGCAGACTGTTAATGCATTTAAACTTGATTGAAGTCCATTTACCATCACGTGGTTAGACGTATTAAGGCCAGGAAACACAAGTTCGTACTTGTTCTCATCTAGTGAAAAGGAGTAAGAATACAGTTAGAATTCGCCACTCCAGAAACTACAAAAGGACTGGGTCCGTCTACCCAAACGATCCCAGAAAGCACTGCTGCAAATGCTAATTTGATATGAAAGAACAAAGCAGAATCATTAGCCTGTACGAATTGACGATGTGACTCATATAATGCATTTCCTAGTTGCATTGTGTTTTAGACGAGATAAAGTGACGCGTATTGTACCAAAACAATAGCTTGAGAAATCACTCTTGATGACATATTGTGTAAAAAAATAGCCGTTGGAACATTGCTTCCTGGGATCGTTTGGGTAGACGGGCCCAGTACTTTTGTAGTTTCTGGAGTGGGGAATACAAATGAAATTTTAAATAAAGTGCTTTAGATAGGTCAGTAGCTATATTTATTATATTAATTATTAAGAAAATACGTCTAATCGATCCACAAAAGTAAGTTCAAGTTTACCAATAATTTTGATAATATAATATTAATAATAGAAATAATAATGTGATAAGTGAATATAGACCTCATTATTATTTAACAGTTATACAACGAGCTTGAGTTTTATAGCAGTGATTACCACTGATATAAAACGAAAGAGAGTTGTATTACTGTTTTAGTTGAAATTTACCGTGATTTATTAGCAAAAAAATAATGATAGTTTATTTGCTAAAACATAAATGTTTATTTATATACTTCTGAAATGATTAATGTTTTCTTGTAAATCGCGAGGAAATGAGTGTAAACCAAGCGTCCACACGGAGCGTTTTTGAATCGTTTTTACCCGTCCACACGAATACGCTGTATCGTTTTGAAAACGCTAAGAAGCAAGATTTGGGAATAGAAATTGCGCGAAGAAAACTGGGACCGATAATGTGACGTCATCGTTTTCAAAAAGTTCCCTTTTTAGGTGTCCACACGAATACGCTACGGTATCATTTTCCAAAAAATCCACTCAGCTGGAGAGCGTTTTCGAAAAGTTCCGTTTTCAGGCGTCCACACGAATACGCTACGGTATCGTTTTCCAAAAAATCCACTCAGCTGGGGAGCGTTTTCGAAAAGTTACGTTTTCAGGTGTCCATAAGAATACGCTACGGAATCGTTTTTAAAAAAATCCACTCTGGAGAGCGTTTTCGAAAAGTTCCGTTTTCGGTCACCGTTTTCATCGTATACGTGTGGATGATAGCCGTATCCGCAACAAAAAAGTTGCGTGTGGACGGGGTCTGAAAATATCTGGTTTCAAATTAAAAAAACCGTGAAACTGGCAAATTTGCGACAAAAATATTGACGAAAATATTAGTTTTTCTGCCGATCAAAATATCACCATGCACTCTTATAAATATCTTCGTTTGGGATTAACGAATTTTTTCCTATATTTTTTCCTTTATACTCGGTATATATATTACGTGAACTTATAAAATGACGCTGTATTCTAAAAATAGAATCTAGAGCCCAGATCATTCTCGTTTGTGGACTGTCGGTGCCGTTCTTGCGCCTGGGTGAAGTTGCTGTATAATGTTGTCGCCGCTCGATTTCCTGGGAAGCAGTCAACTTTTTAAAAAACACTTTTGACAAATATAAGTGATAGTCTCAAGAAGAAGCAAACACGATAAGGCGGAATTGTCGAGAGTGCATGTGCCTCGGAGTGTGATTTCGTGGACATTGAATTTCACTTTAAATGCCAAGAAAACCACATGCAATCACAACACAATGCCAATGGCTATAAACCAAGCGAGATTTGCAGCGGCATTCTCCAAAACTCTGCAGATTCAATCAAGAATACCAGTTATGCATCGTCTGTTCAGTAACGGCCTTGGAACCCAAGATGGTACTCGCCTGAAGGAGAATCTAAAGTCACTGGGCGAAATCCCAGGACCGCGAGGTCTGCCAATAATTGGAACATTGTTTGATTATATTCGAAATGACGGTGCACGTCGAGTTCACGAGATAGAACAACAGAGAAGACAAGCCTACGGTACGATATTTAGGGAGAAGGTTGGCCCTATTGATTCTGTGATTGTATGCAACCCCGAAGATGTGGAAACAGTTTTTCGCCATGATGGAAAGTACCCACGTCGAGATCCAGAGGCTCCATTTTGGATGAAATATAAGAAGGAAAGACAACAGAAACAAGGAGTTTTGAATTTGTAAGTTAGAGTACCTCGATCTTGATCGAAATGTAAATGTAAATCTTATTAAAGTTATTGAGAATCCTGTATATCCCGGCGTTACCAATCGATGATATCGGCAATCGATGACCATCGATAGCTATCGATATACATCGATTTCTATTAATCGATTGATATCAATAAATATTGATGATCAATCGATGGCTTGAAATTGTGTGATTATAAATTGGTATCAGACATCGATGTCCATCGATCAATTAACTTTTGTCGATGGACATCGAGCGAACACTGAATGCACGGTGAAGTAGCATCCACAGGAATTTTAAACACCATTAGACATACATGTACACAAAATTGTTAATAAATGCTTTATTTCCATTTCAAGTTATCAATGTTTAATTGTTATTGTTGTAGTATCGTATCATCAATCCAAAGAGCAATTGTGCCATTGCGTGAATTCCCGGCAAATTGAAACTCAAAAAGGGTAAAAAATAAACAGTTTGTGGTCTGTCACGTCAGCCATCTGGTCAGTGTCACTATAATGTCAACAACAAATCAAAACCCCGGGATCAAGACCATCAAAAGCGAAAGGTGTCATGACATGTTTGATTGAATGTATTTCTAAAACATGCAATTTCCAATCAGTGAAAGTAGAACAGACCAGTGTTTCATGTCGATATCTATCGAAAAAATGTCCATCGATGATATCTGGGAAATTTTTTTGTGATTATCGATAGCTGATCGATGGATCGATATCCATCGATATCAATTAACTAATAGCCATCAATTGATATCGATAGATCGGTGGGTTTACCGATGATCGATTTCCATCGATTGGTAATGCCGGGTTTCTTAATATTTACAATAATTTATGGCAAGAGAAAGAAACAGACCTGCATGGGCACAAGCAATCTGGAATAGCTATTGAGCGAGCTAGTCATGCCAGACTGAAGCGAGGTTTCAGAAAATTGTCAATAAAATAAACTGCATATTACCGGTGAAGAGTTGACAGTGACTATACATAATTAATGCAATACACTTGGGCCTGAGAAGTCTTCTACAGTATAAATTATATTTCTTTACAAGCACAACACATACGGTAATACGAATAGGGAGTCTACGAAACCAGGACGGCGACATAATTACAATAAACCACACATGGGAATGCACCAAACTGACCACCTGCTCACTGTCGTCTTCAGAAATATAACTTGAAAAGTCGAAATTTGAATTGCCCCATTGTTAGTTTGGCTTCAACACAGAGGACTCCGGTTCCTACAATTCGTACATCTTCACACAAGGGACAATAAAAACGAATGGACAATACGTAAATTAAAAGAGAAAACAATAAAATATAATTTCATCAGCCGTCGTCGTAGCCGTTGCCATCCTGGATTTGTAAACTCCCTAATGTCTCTGTGAAAACTTTATTCAGTGCACTGAAAGTGTTGATGCAGCTGCAGATGGTCTACTTTGTTGGTAGAGAAAATGGATTGAAAATCCTTCAAAACTGCCATTGGCAATTGGTAGCAAAATCAATGTATCACCAAGTAAATTGGAAGAAAACACTGTACATTGCAATGAAATGCAAAACTTGCATTTTGAAGGACTCCTTAAGTGAGAAACTTTTCCCTGGTTTTGCACTTCAATATTTAGTCATGGACCTGCCATCTTAAATTATTATGTCAGTGAGTTAATCCCAGGCCACATTCTGTCAGTAATCAAAACAAAAATATGGAGCGGGGCCTGGGAACACAACTCACTGATGTCATAATCAAAGATGGTGGGCCCATGACTGTCGAAGTGCAAAAATGTGCAAATGTTTTCGCTTCGTTCATGTTTGTGTGATAGATTTAGACCCCAAAACTTCCCAGAATAATTATGTGTACATAACAAGTTCTTTCATTTTTTCCTGCAAAATATTTTTCACCTCAGGTTTACATTAGATAGTTTATAATAAAAACTTTATAAGATTGCACTATTAGCCTAAATGTTACAAAGGAAGCTGTGAATGTTCTGAATTTGTTTGTGTTTGCCAGACAAAGATTGGATCACATGACATACTAAAGGTCTATTACAGAATTAATAATAAAGCAGAGCCCAAACAAAATGCACTTGATACATATAAATTCAGATTCATTCATTTTTATTACTTTCCATTTACAACTATCTACCAATATCACTAATACCATTCTATACACTTGGATCCCTCAAAGTTTTCTGAGGACACTGTCAATTGACCATACCAAAAAACATGGCGACTGGTACATTTGACCATAATTCTTAGTACACGAAAAGCTTAAAAGCACTCATGAAAATGCACTGAAAAGTCCTAAAAACTTCAAACACAGCATTCTCAATGTTTTTAGTACAGGGACAGATTTCACAAAAATATATGGTTTATGTGACTATTCGTTGTGATAGGTTTGCAAGGTATTGTAGTTAAATGTACCATTGCCATCTTTTTTAGTACGGTCAGTTGATGAAAGTATTTAGAATACATTTTGCAAACTGCTACAAGAATATCAAATTGTTTCTCTCAAAATAATAGTGAGTAACCATTAACATATCCATAAGCACTTATACGTAAAGTTACTAATTTATAAACAATGGAATGGAAACAAAAGCTTTCTGGTAGCTCACTTCTTGCTTGCACCTGAATGAAAAAAACATGTAAAGGAACAAACAGCAGCCTTTTAAGTAATATCTTTTAAGTGTTCTTCATATTAAACTTGTTCAATCAAGTTTTGAAGATTTGTTGAAAACTTCGGCACAATCTTGAAACTATAACAAAGACTGAAACGATCTTCTAAGTATGGTTCAACTCATCACTTCCACTGACTATTTAAAATAGACAACTACCTTAATGTACTGGTAAAGAAAATGGAATAATTGCTAATACTACAAAAGTGAGTCAGATGATGAGCTTTGCATTGTGTGCAGAAGTATAATTATTAATACTTACATGTAAAATATAATCGTCGAGATTACTATTATATTTTAAAGTTATTGCATCTCAACTCCTCATCAATTATGCATACATATATGTACGTATATGAACGTCGAGTTCACCGAGCTGGGGAACAATTTCCAAAGAGAGCTCAGGAAGGACATGTACATGTATGTATGTATGTATACAAGAGTTGTGTATGTGCAGACTGCACATCAATCAGAGTTGATCAGTAGTGTTTTGTAAACTCGTTCTCATTTGTTTTTGTTATGTTTAAAAATTCAGTTTACAATATAATGTATTAATTAATACGGTTGTAATAGTTTACTGCATGCCTATGACTCATATATGCAGTAGTCGTCTCAACTGCCATAAATAGACAGTCAAGGCAGCTAGAAATCTCTTTATTGAAAAATAAAGTGTTAATAGTACTGTACCTGGTGCAGATATTTTGATGAATGTTATTTTGTCATATTGTGTGAATTATTCAGCAGTGTTTCGCTTGCCATTGGTAACTTCTAGTGTAAATGTTTGTACCCTTTGTTGGTTTAATTTGTAACACAAATTTTTGTTACTTGTCAGGGTCAGCATCTTGGGACAGCTGAGGCAACTGAAGCTTTCTTTGCCATGACCAAGTTGTTCCAGTCAAAAGATGTGAGAATATTTTCAATTTATTATAATTAATTATTTTAATAAATAAATATCTCAGATATGTGCATTGACAGTACTGGTACAATGACATGCAACCAAGGACTTGTGTTTTGTTGTAGTCTTTGTTCTCAACCATATTTTCAGCACTTTTTCAGTGACAATTATGGTGAAATATCTAGCTCATGCATAATTATTCTAATGCATTTTCCATAACCAAGTTCAGCAAAAATGTGGTACTGACAATAAATATGGCTAAAATGTGACCAAAATATTGGCACTTTATAGTCTTAGATCTTATTGAAATTCAGTCTGGGACAAGTGGCTCAAGATTGTACTGGTCCTAGAAGAAATGTTACTGGTCCTAGAAGAAATGTTACTGGTCCCACAGTAAGATATCAAAATTCTCTGGATAGAGTTCTATAAGAAGTTAACGTAGTCACTGTGCTCATTCTACATCTTCGTTATAGAAACAAGAGCTGCAATTATTAAGACAAAGTTAGCAATGTATAAGTGGATTCTTAAACTGAACAGCATCCGTATCCATTCCTTGCACAGTAGCGACTAGTGGGATTAATCCCAAAAATGTGGCCTACGAGCTCTCCTAGCTAGTGTCATTAGCCAATGGATGATGGCTTTCTCAGTCATAATATATTCTTCTGGGCTGGGGCCATTGATGCTACTATTCATCAGGTGATCCATAGTCTGAATGTGAAGGGAGTTTCTGAACTCGGTCTTCAGTCTTGACATGTAGGAGAATCCCAGCTCATAGCAAGAAATTGAAACAGCCATGATCTACCAAGTGTATCTCGAATATCTCTTCCCAGAAAACCTGTTTAATGAGACTGGACATGGCTCTTGTGTTGAAGGCATGTAATTTGAGTGATAGCCACTGATCTTTAGCAGTGTCAACATCAAAGTTGTTCCTCTGTAGAATATTTCTGTAGTGAGTAGTCACTGCTTCAATGTGTTCTTCACCATCAAGCCCAAGCTCATCTCTTCCCTGTGGCCTTGATCATCTCTTCCCTGTGGCCATGACCATCTCTTCCCTGTGGCCATGATCATCTCTTCCCTGTGGCCATGATCATCTCTTCCCTGTGGCCATGATCATCTCTTCCCTGTGGCCATGATCATCTCTT
>JANVCH010085653.1:0-15334 GCA_025505405.1 Epizoanthus rinbou | reverse complement strand
TCAGATAATCCCCATTTCAGAAAATTCTAATCATCAAATTAGAAGTTCTACAGGGTTCCCACAGATCCTTAAAAAGTCTTATTTTGATTTGTACATTTGTAAGGCCTTGAAGAGGTCTTAAATCTCCCCTTAGTTATAGTCATTTTTTACCATATTTTGCCATTAGAATGTGAAATTCTGTTTGTTCTATAGTCTTTCTCCTCAGAAAAATAGATCTAAATTTTCTAATTTTGATCTTAAAATGTCTTTAAAGGTCTTAAAAATTGACTTGGCAATTAGCTGCAGTAACCATGTTCTATTAAATTGAAATAATATGTAACAAAGCTCTTCAGGTCACTAGGAGAAGTAATGATAAATACTTTATGCCCTTTCTTTGGTGTTTTATGATGAGAAATGTCCATATATACATACATGTACATGTAAATTGATGGTTGTAGATTAGGCAAAATGAGATGAGACTAACTAGTCTTAGTTTAGTCTCAGTGGGAGTTCATTATATTACTATACAGTTACGCACAAAGTACTACAATCAACTATAATCCCTTACCATACTTCAAACAATACATTTCATCATCAATTTCTATGTGTGTAATAGGAAGCCACTACCAAAGATCGACAGTCAAATTCTGGGTGTAAATGATTTGGACCTCAAATTGCAAGACGTCAGGATGATGGAAAAGGTTAGAGAATTCTGTATTGCATTGCACAGTTGACAACAGGTGTATACACTGTATGCACTTTCACGACAGAGTGTTTGATGTATTCATCATGGATGTTGCATGTATGTCTCATTTTTTTAAATAGCCCTTGATCCCAATTGCAGTAAAGTTAGTGAAGAATGCTGTGTTTTTTATTAATAAAATAGTTTTCTTATAATGTTTTTGATAATAATAATAATAGAATGTTTCAGGAGCATTCCACAGTCTCAATGCTCTCACAATGATAGCTATTCTACATACTGTACATGAATCAGATCAAAACAGATTCAAAATTATCGTTACAGAGAAATATTGCCACACAAGTTTTATAAACATTGCATCTTTATCTTTGATTGTAGCTGGCGATCATGGAGGAAGCCACAAAGCTTCGTGAAAGTGCAACAGATGTTCAAGAAGCTTTAAGTGAGATTGAAGGATACATGCAAAGGCTGAGAGATATAGCAATAGAGGTTGGTGCTGGATGCATTTTTAGTAAAATAGTTGCATTTAGCTTGGCTAAGATCACCAACCCATTTCTAATTGCATCATTGGCTAAATCAGTCAAACCTCTTATAGCTAGCTGTCTGCCATCATTGTCACTATTGTAGGCAGTGTCAACAGGTGGCGCATACTTCCAAGTTGTAGCTACATGTAGAAGGTTACAGGTGCAATTACTCGCATTCAAATTGAGATATTGAACCTGTCTTCAGACACCACACTATCTATGCATCAGTATGCAATTTATTCTGTCGATCTTGTATATGTCTTTGCAGTCTGTCATCGTAATTACTATACATTATATATTCACAGAATGCGTATTATTACTGTGGCCATCAGCAGGCAGCAATTCCTTACCTTTGGTAACTCCTAGTTAGTTTATTATTACCATTGTCCAAGGCCTGCTTGCAGACATAAAAAATCTAGTTTTTTAGATACTACTCTAGTCTTACTCTATCAGTGTTTGTTTAATAAGTATTTTGTGTTTGTTTCAGCCTCAAAACAGTATGCCGGATGTTGTCATCTGGATGATCAGTGGCAACAAGCGCATTGCTAGCTACAGGATCCCTGCTTATGATGTGTTGTACAACAATCATGCTGAAGCCAACGGTCAGCAATGTGGAAAGATTCAGAATGTGTTCTTGAAGGTACTGTAAATTGTTTAAACTTTTACTGGCTTATAATCCTAGTGTATGATACATGTCGCACAAAAGGCCAGAGTTCCTTGTCTAAGTTTGACGTACATGTACATAATTTTTATAATAAACATGAACCCCTGTATTGTTTTTTAGATTATGTAAAGCGCCTAGAGCAAATGGAATAGGCACTATATATTTTTTTATTTATTACTATTAGTATTATTATTACATGTATGTACAAGAAAATGAAAATTATTGGTTGTTCACATACCATTTCTGAGATCCTGGGGATTTTGCACGATTGTTGTTCATTGGTTTTGCCTTATTTGAAATTTAAGTGACTGCAATGGCTCTGACAATGATTACCATAACACTATGATCACATAATCAAGTCTAACAAGACAATCTTCATCAAAATATTCCCCTGATAGGATTAAAATCAAATTTAAGAATACACTAAGTGTAGAGTAAACTAAATCAGTGTCTTTCTTTACTATGAATACAACTTTAAATGATAAAAATCCAAAACTGGTAGAGTGAAGATCTGCAGTTTTATAGAAAATAATTGTCTAGATGACATCGGTTAGGGGAGTGGTGCTGAGCATTTTAACAGTGTTCAGTGTCACTGCAAACTCATGCAATTTAAGAATACGTTTTCCAGTCCTAAGGATTGTGGAATTTACGAAAATTGTAATTTTGTCGTAGAAAAGTCATTGCATTTGTGTCCAGATTTGTTGGCATTTTTAAATTTGTTGTTAATTCTTGTTAATCAAGTATTATTACCTTTGCTGCTTTCTTAAACTGCAAATTACAACATTTTACTCAAGATTGGATCATTGGATCATTTTTGAGTTATGTACATTTGAGGAATTGTAAAGTAAAAATCAGGTAACACACTGGCATGACCCTCAATTGGCAAGTCGCCTGCAATTCGTAAGTGTCAGGTGCTTTCTGCCAGCTATGTGGCTTATGTCCAGTGTAATCATATGTTTGTGTTTTACAGTATCCAGGAAAGAAACAGTGGAATATTGAGGATTTCCCTGAAGTGCCTGCCCAGGTTCGCCTTGTTGTGTGGCTGGGTCTGGAGAAACACCAGGAGGCATGGTCAAACAGAGAACAAGTAGAGGGCGACTTCTGTGTGTATGCCGAAACTGTAAGTCTCACTACCAAGTAGCAAATAAAGCTCAATGTTATTGTTATTGTTGCTGCTATTGTTGCTGCTATTGTTGTTGTTGTTAACACTAGTGGTGTGTTAGTTGCATGTTGACGAATGCACTTTAGTTGCTTTGCATACCATTTTGTACCTTTCTTGCACCACCTTCAATGCTTTCGGTTCGATCTCTGATTCTGTAATGTGTATTTGAACATATTCAATGCAATATAAATGCAATATCATTAATTAATTAATATCCTTTGCAGTAATTATAAAGCAGTACGATGTAATATGAAGGATAGATATGCAAGTATTAACCAATACGATTGTGTCAGTGTGGTTGTTGTTCAAGTTTCATAGTTTTCTTCCAGGGCCATCCAGCAGGGCTCAAAATAACGGCCGGTCAACGGACAATGACTGGCCAAAATGGCTTTATGACCGGACAAAACCATCCACATGCCAGCTTTAGGTCAACATGACCGGCCACATGCCAGCTTTCATACCAACATGACCGGCCACATTCCAGAAATTACTTTGAGCCATGTCCAGGAAACACCATTTTTTTCAGATACTCCTTGACTACCCCTGGCATTTTGTATACTTGTATATTAATCACATCATTTTGAAGCAAGTTTAGCAAGATCTACATCCTACATGTAAGGGTCCTGAATCTTGCAGTTTGGTTTGACTGGAATAACTGCAAAATGTCTTTGCCGCATGTTAAGACATTTAGGTCATGTATTTGCTTTTCTTTGAGACTGATGCAAGTGTTTACTTCGTTACACAGTATGAGAACCAGATGAATGTCCTTAGTAAGTGGATTACCAGAGGGCTTCCTCGTCCTTCATTTTCAAATGCTAGAGGAGACGTGAGTAGCAATTACTTCATACATGTACATTGTATATAAATCCCTTGGTGTTAAGAGTTATACCTCAGTTGAGGGAACTGTAACTTTCAGTATGATGGAATTAAAATGGAGTTTATTTCAATCAGTATCTTTACTACCAAGTTGCTACCAAGCTACCAAATTTAACAGTTAGTTAGATTTTTCACAGTGTCAGTGCAAAGATGGTGTACTTTAATTGCCTAATTTATGCTTTAAATTTCACAACCAATTGCGATTAAGACAGCCTCAAAGGCCATTGTGTTCAGCTGTTATTAGTTTACTGCTTTCTGTGAGACTTGTATAGTTGTGCAATACTTAGTAAAATAATACAAGTTGCTACTACATTTGCATTTGGTAGCCAAGTATGTATAGGATTGCTGTAGCTTCAGAGAACAATCATTAAATAGTTAAATTGAAGAATCCTTTCACATACCTTGGGTTCCACAATGTAGCTTGCCAACATCGTTAGTGAACTAGGTAGACGTAGAACCAGTATATGAAGGATGGGAGTACCCGTCGGGCTCCTGTTTAATGAAAGTGATTTAATGGCTAAGTGTATAATCTTTGGTACCAAGGACCCCGTTGCATAAAATGTTGCCCTTTAAATTTGCTGGTATCAGGTAAAAATAGTAAAAATAATATTATATTGTAATTGCTATTTGTTCCTCTGGGTATATATCGTACTAATGAATGAGTAACATTGTTTCTCTGTGGCCAGTCAAGTAGATGCAGTCAGCAGTGTGAGGAAGAAGGAAGCAGATAGATGTTAGATTTGGAAACAAGTTTGTTTGAATAGATTCGACAAGAACCAAGAGATAGAGACATAATGTGGTTGAATGGAGGGCAAGAAATGTGTCACTGTTGTAAGTTCATGAATTTGTAGATGTTGTAATCCAAACATATGTTTTTGACATGAAGACGTGGTGTGTTTTATTTCGTATTAAGGTACGGTCCATGTACATGTATGTGAACATCTTGTAATTTAATTTGATCGACTACTGATGTAGATAGATTGTTAACATTGTTTGTACTATTTCAGTTCAAACTTCCCAAAGAAGCATTTGTACCTCCAAACGGCTGGAATTGGGATACAGAATGGTTTATCAACCCAGAGCTCAGGTATGTGAGGATTGTCTATTTTCAGACATGGTGCTGCAGCTGTACTAGTATAACAACAACAACAATTCATTCATCATCATCATCTTTATTACTTTATCGCCATAATCATCCAAAATATTGACACTATTGTTAGTCATTGTTATCAGCATCATAATTGTAAATAACATCATCATCATTATCATGTTGGTCATGAAATCAATATTGACATTGGAATTATTCTGTTCATAGCTTGATCTTTGATGTGGACACAGGTCACAAGACCTTCCTTGAAGATGTGTTTGAGAACCAGTCCCGTTTGCCAGGTGGCAGTTGGAACAATGCCTCTGTACCATGGACAGATGTGGTAAGTTCAACAATGTTTGCAGTTGGTGGGGATTATGGTCAATTACATGTAGATGAGTAATTCGGGGCAGTTGTACCTCCTAACATTTGGTAATTATGAGCAATCTTTGTGAGGACGTTGAATTCATTATACAGTAGAAAGGCCATTTACGGCACCACCAAAGCAAGCATGGATAACAATACTGCTTTGTTTTTGTAATTCAGTATACGGTAAATGCCACTGTGTTTATGCATTTTAGATTACATGCTAACCAATCAAAGTCTGTTTAGGGTTACAATTTATTTACTTTTTATAGTCAACTAACTTCGAACCAACATTAATTTTTGTATCAGCGTGGAGATGCAACGACAGCTAAGAGTGAGATCCAGTGTCCAGAAGGTTGGGAGTGGAATTCAGAATGGACTGTAGACACCAACAGGGCTGTAGATGAGGATGGTGAGTTGTTATACCTCAAATAACAATGCGTAGTTTGAGATTAGTAACTTGACATTACAGAACAGGATATACAAGGCATGTACAGTGTCAGTAATGCAACAAAGATATGTGAATTGTGTTCATTGTTAAGATATGTTGTTGTGTTGTTAGGATGGGAGTATACAGTTTTATCATCCAGTTAAGATCATATTGGATGTTAAGATATGTTGTATTGTTAGGTTGGGAGTATACAGTCGAGTCAACTCTCGGTGGTTATGGACCTGTTGAGAAGACGTATCACTTGTGCAGGAGAAGACGATGGGTCAAGAACAGGACTCATGTGAAGGAGGTTGTGTCCGAGAAAGAAAAGGTTGGTACCTTTCACCGGTACATTTCACTGGTTTTGTTTGCAAAATCTCTTATATGTAGGTTATATAATCTTCAATATAAGCACATTTATGGGCAAAGTTTGTGCATTTGTACTTTAGTAAAGTTCTAATTGATTGTATAATATGAATGTGGCAATAAAACATCTAGGATTAGATAGTGTTAGATTAATTCAGTCATATTACTGTTTTACTAATACTTGAATCCACTGAATGCAATTGATCACATTAGTTTGGTTCAAATCATATTTCAGGCCAAACAAGAGGAAAAGATCAAGGAAGGCTGGGAGTATGCCCCGGTGTTTACGATGAAGTTCCATGCGAAGGAGAGAAAGATGGACCTCGTCAGACGACGCCGGTGGCATCGCAAAATGGTGCAAGAGGATGCCGTTGCCCCAGGAGTGTTTTACATTGACATCGGATCAGGAGATGTAAGTCTTATTTTTCCCTTGCAGTTGTCAGTGAATGTTTTAGTAGCAGCAAAACAGGAGTGGTTGTATGAATTATGACACCCTATGTCACAACACTAGACGTTAAACATAGAACGCTATAATTTGAATAGTGCCAGATGTAAGATTTGCAACATAATTTGACAAAACTTCTTGTGCCAGGTTCCAGGTGCAAACAAAAAGGCTATTTCTTGAAAGAGTGTAACAATGTGTTGTCTTTACGTTTTGTGTTATCTTGCTTCTGAATGCTGTAACTAAACTAATGTATAGATGTTTTGTTAGAGGTATGTATTTTTTGCTATGCTAATAATTTGTAATGATCTTGGAATTTGTAGGACAAAGAGACAATGATGCATGCCCCAAGGATGTTTATTACATTCGACAGTGAGTACTAAGTACATCTACAGTAGTGTTGATATATTTTGCAAGGTACTGCATCCGGTTCTGGCTTGAACCACTCCTCAACAGTGTTTACAACACATTGAGCATCGCTCTGCTCGCCCTTGGGTACAACCTCAGCAGCAGTGGTGTCGTCAACGTACTTACATGTGCATACATCAGGGATCCGCAGGTCGTTAATCATTAGCAGGAACAGCCATGGTCCCAGTTTTGTCCCTGCAGGCATGGACCCCCATTCTGAGAGACAGTGAGGAGAGCTTAACGCGCTGCTTCCGGTTAGATAAGAAATCAATGTCCCAGCACGCCACCCCACGAGGAATGGATAGATTGAGGATTATTAGAATTTTAATATTGTACATTACGTAATTCAGCCTTATGGCTGCCAGTTAATATTTTAAATAAACTATCTATCTATCTATCTATAAAGCAACTCTTTGTTGACTTTCTGTGCAGAGCCCCACAAGTACCAGTTGCGGGCATACATCTACCAAGCTCGTGATCTGCTGGCTTCTGATGCTGATGGAGTATCAGGTAGGTGTGTGTAATGCATGGACTCTGTCTGTAAAATCTCTTGACTTCATGCACTGCCTAGTCAAGGGTCTTGAATTTGAGTCTTATTGGAATCTAAGCACTTTTTGAAGATTGGCTGAATATAGGTTAGCTTTTGGTGATGATGTGAGGTCCTTTGCTTGTTGATGTAGTAGACCCTAATTGAACATGTTGGCCTTGTGAATTGGTGGAAGCATTTTTCCAGGCCCGGGTTGCTCAAAAGTTGGTTAACGTTTAGCAATTGTTAGGCCAAACTTTAAATTTTATTTCTTTATCTAGGAATACGTAATCCAGTGCCTATAGAGTATTATTGAAATATTCCTCAGAAACACAATTATGTAAACCCGACATAAAAGCCCAAATCAGTCAATAAGGCAGTAAAACCATTGATTAACATTAATCGACTTTTGGGCAACCAGGCCCTGGTGATATTTATCCACATGAAGTTACTAATGTCCGAATTCTCACGCCCCTGAACATTTTTATTCACAGATCCTTATACCAGAGTGTCTGTTGCCAATCAAAGTCAGGTGACTGAGATCATCAAGCGATCCATATGCCCCACTTGGGACCAGACGCTAATCTTTGAAAACATTGAGATCTATGGTAACATTGAGAAGGTGCTAGAGAGCCCCCCTCTGGTGACAATGGAGCTATTTGATAAGGATCAAGTGGTATGGATTTATTAAATGCTGTTCTTGTAACATGGTTGGTCTATTTTCTTGGTTAAGTCTTCTCAAGCCATCATCTATGGTTTAGAGATATCAAATTGTGAACAGACAGAAAGATAGACAGACAGATAAACAGATAGACAGATAGATTGCAATTCATATTGAAGGACTACATTAATCACTGATACCTTTATAGTCAATTCATAATAATGAAATTTAAAAGGAAACTTCTAGCATGACCGGATATTAACTTATGTACTTGTGACTGATGGACAACATGATAACAGCACTTGTAATGAAGATTGATTAGATTTGTAGTTTCTTGTCCTTTCTGCTTTAAATTGGTCATTTTCAACTCTAGTTTGAGATTTAAAAAAATGTAGAGAGCAGGGATATCAAGAGAAGCAAGTTGGAGATAAACCACTTACCACAAGTTACGTGTACTAGTCGGCCAAATCCCAAGGGAAACAGATTTTGAGATGGCGAGAGAATCGAGATATTTATTATTAAGTCGAGATTGAGATATCAGGTGATAACTGTACATACAATTACATATATTAGTTGAGTTCAAAAGCATTGCTAACCCTCGATTCTCCGGGAGTAGGGTCATTTTGATCCCCTTAGGTTTTTGGCCCAACGTTTTTTACTAGGGTGCAATTGTTATCATAAAAATGTGCAAGTAGACAATACTATTTTCTAGTTTTCAAATAAAAGAAACGTAGCTAATACATGAAAGCAAAAAGCTGTGGAGTCAGTACCAGATTCGCTTTACTAACAGTACTACTCCATTTCTAGGGACAAGACGAATTCCTTGGTCGTTGCGCAGTCAAGCCACAGGTTAAACTAAAGGGACAGGGACCACCAGCCCCGAAATTGTTGTGGTACAAGATCGCTAGATGTGACGAAGATGGTGGTGAAATCCTTGCTTCCTTTGAACTGTTTCTGGTAAGCATAATTTTGTGTCTACTACACACACACTTTAGATACATAACTATGCTATTGTGTAGCCTTTCCAACATTTTTTGTGTTTAAATTTTGATTGATAAGAGTAGGCTAATGCCACTATTATGGTCTGTCATTTCATTTTTACATGCAGCTTAATCCATCTAACTGTAAGCTGTGCTCCAAGGTCACACATGGGTCATATAGCAGTTGCCAGAGGCATCTTGTAATGCTTTTGGTTCAACCTTGTGAGCCGTGTTTTGTGCAATTTTAGGACATTTGTTAACATCTGCTGCAGATACACTGCCAACACTGCAGGCTGACCCAGACATTCTTGCTGGCATGTTGGAAAAGATGGGTTGACTTGGCTGTAGCATATGTGAACCAGACTTAAGAGTGTAGCTCTTGATGTGGAGGTGAAATCTTTCAAATTGTTTACACATACTATTAATGTTGTAGGATGAAGGTGCAGACCTGCCCTTTGCCCCGCCCATGAAGGGCGACCTGTACCTAGTACCCAATGGTGTGAGGCCAGTCATGCAGCGCACAGCAGTGGAGGTAGGTACTTGATTGTATGTGTTCATATCCACACAGTCATGGAAATGAATGAGATTTAGAAATGGAAAAGAGATTTAGTGTAACTATATTATTTTGAGGTATTTAGTATTTATAACAATTTCTCTACAATGTGTTGGATATTAATTATTAAAAGTAATAGTAATACGGATGTACATACATGTACATTAGGGGTCGTCCATTTTTTTCATCATTTTCATGAGCGTACATTTTGTACGCTGGGGGGAGGGGGTTCAAGGCGGATGTATGCTTTTTCAAATTTTAAAAATGACGATAGGAAAATCATTTTATTGCATATGCTTTGGGGGGAGGGAGGGGGATTGGAAAAAGCATACGTTTTGTATGCTCATGAAAATGATGAAGAAAATGGACAACCTCTTAGGGATTAACTGTTTTTTCGTTGCTGTTTTTTATTTTATTTTATTGTTTTTTATTAAATATAGTTTATTAATCTCACAACAAAATAAAGTATATATTATAGTTTGTATCTACAAACTAATATTGTTTCCATTATTTGAATCTGTAGGTACTCTGCTGGGGAGTCAGGAACATGAAGAAGTTTCAGTTGGCCAGTGTTTCGTCACCCAGCATTGAGTTCGAGTGTGGTGGTCATATGATCCATTCGACAATAATCAAGAACACACAGAAGAATCCCAACTTTGACCAGCCTCTGTTCTTCTTTGATGTTGTAAGTACCTGTCTGTTGCACGTTATGTTGTTTTAATCAAAGCTGTTGATCCACTGACTGACTGATTAATTGGCAGTCGTATGGATTGATTGATTGATTGATTGATTGATTGATTGATTGATTGATTGATTGATTGATTGATTGAAAGCAATTATATTCTAGTTTGAATTTGGGTGCCGTGATGACCAACTTTGAGTTGGCTGAGAAAGACATTAATTTAATTAGCTCAGAAATTCCATTTTGATGATGTGGTAATTAGGTGTGGTTGGTGCAGTCGGTAAGACCTCTGCCTCCCAACCAGAAGGTCCCAGGTTCAATAGTCGGCCTTGCCGAAGGTTGAATTTGTGCGACCTTGTTTTGCCACACCATCCATGGACAGGGACATTATGATTAAGCAATTGGTCTAGTCTCTTGACCTTCTATCGGGTGACTTAATAGAACCCACACACTTGTCGATAAGAGTAGGCTAATGCCAGTGTTGTGGTCTGTCACCTCCTCTCCGCTCTATGAAGTTGTTGTATATTGAGACCATGCATGGACTGTATAGTGGCAGCCTTCGGTTCTTTCAGTTCAATCTCTGTGATTCTGTAATGCGCATTTGAACAGATACCCATGGAAAGTGCCCAATATAAATGTAATAGCATTAAACTGAAACACAAATAGAAATATTGCTTATAATTATTAGATCAACTTACATGAAAATTCTGTGACAGTATCTTGACTGTGTTTGTGTCTTTACTGTTACATTTCTGTGCTAGCCTACATCGCAGACAGTTGTAAACATCCGTGTTACGTTTGAAAATAATTGACACGTCCAGCTGCAGCGCAGGCTATTCTGTGCTTGTATAGGCAGATTTTTGCTGCTGTAATGTTATTAACAAACCTCAATTACAAACACCTATGGGGAGTGAAACCTATTTTTATTAATAACAATAACAGAGATTCTCCTATTGTAGTCTGTATTACAAAGGGATCTGTACTTTCTGTTCTAGTATCTGCCCAAGGAGGAACTGTACACACCACCAATGAACATCAAGGTTCGAGACAACCGATCATTTGGGAGAAAGCCCATGGTTGGCATTCACTCACTGAAGTCCCTGGCCCAATTCAGATGTGACGCTCTCTGCCAGGAAGATTCGGGTGATACAACAGGTGAGTTTGCAGTTTGACTGTTGTCAGAGTATGCTTTCTCATCTTCAGTAATGATGAGTAAGATCTGCTAGTTGTTGTATAGAAATTACATGTATGTTCCTGTTTCAAACTGGGTTTTGCTACAAACTGATGATAGAAATGGTTTTGTCATTGTTGTTGTTGTTGTTTATGACGATGATGATGATGTTGATGATGATGGTAATGATGATGATGATGACGATGATGATGATGATGATAGCAGCAGTGATTGATGATGGTTATAGTGAAGGTGATGATTATGGCAATGGCTTTTGTTATGTAGCTGTTGCTTTAGGTGATGATGATGATGGCCACGATGGTTGATGATGGTGATAGTGAAGTTCAGTTGTTATTGTTTGGTTGTGTAACTGTAGCTGTTGATGATGGCTAAGGTAATTGACAATGGTAACAGTTAATGATGACAGCAATTGTCTAAAATGATATTGTCATTAGGAGGAGGAGGAGGAGGAAGATGTTAGCAAAGCTATAGCTTCTCATATCCATCCATGAAGGCCACGAAGTGCTGTTGAAGGATATATAGATGATGGTACCAGGTATTTCATCGGCGGCATTCTGGTCAGAGGCCTGAGAGCTATCAAGCTTGACGCTCTAATCAGCAGTTCATGTGTAGTCCTGAATAGTGGCAAGAAACACATGCTCATGGTAAAACTGCTTGTTCATTGTATATCCCTGCTAAGTAAATACGTTTATGTGTTTCCTCTTGTAGCTCTGCAGCCAGCTTCTACTCGTGGCTCTTCCCACATCATGGACATCAAGGAAGAGAAGAAAAAGAAGAAAGTAAGAGATGTACACGTAGAGTAGAGATGAGCATAGTCTTCTTCCACTCATCTAATTAAGAAGAATAGTTTTGCTAGCTAGTTTATGTTATTTATCATCTATAACCTTGTTCGTGGATCGTATAGTGGCTGTCAGAAGTGTGTTGTACATTGTACATGGCTGTGATTTGACCTTTATATGAGTTGTATCTCCACCTTCTTTTCATTGACTGTATGGGAGCTATGTGTAAACAGAATGTACTTAATGTTATTGAATCTTACGGGAGATACATAGTTTCAGAAGATATCTATAGACACATAGTTGATATCGATTCCTTGGGGGGAAATGGGAGATTATTTTGAAGATGGATTTCTGGGGAATATCTGTAGTAAACAGTTGAACCATGTCAATTTTACATGATATGGATCCAAATTATATCTGCATGGATAGAAAGAAGTGTAGATAGTGTTAGACTATTTTGGTACAGCTAGAGAAAGAAGTGGAGAATAGTATTACATGATGCAGGTTTCGTGGGGACATCTACAGAAAGAAGTGGGGGTAGTGTTAAATGATACAGATATTATGAAGACATCTATAGAAAGAGGTAGGATAATGTGTTAAATGTCTTACATAACATGTGTTTGTGGGCGATATTTGTAGGAAGAAGTGGAGGAAGACATTGATTGGTGGTCCAAGTATTATGCATCAATAGGAGATGTGGCCAAAGCAGGAACATATTTGGACAAGGGATATGACAAGATCCTGGTGAGTTGTGTGCGAAATAGCATTGATTTGGAGCATATGTTTGTGGTTTGTGTCATCTTCATGCAGTGTGATGAATCAAATACCTATTTGGGGTCAGTAAGCACTATTTCTGTATATCTGTGTCTGTCTGTCTCTCTCCATCCCTCCATCTCTCGCTCCCTCCTCCTCCCTCCCTCTCTATCTCCCTCCCTCTCACTGTCTCAATTTTTCCTTGCTGTACCTACATATATAGTATTTATGGATCTATCCATTTGTATTTGAAGATGGTTTCTCTTTTTGTGTATGTCAAACTTTCTTCATTTCGCTCACTGTTTGTTGTTAGACATTTTTCTAATATCTTGCATATCATTTTACTATCAATTAGTTAACTAAATTTTGTTATTTAACAAGGTTTACGACACTGAGCTTGAAAAAGTTGACCCCTTCAAAGGATTCCAGGACTTTTGTGAGACATTCTTCTTCCATCGTGGCAAGAAAAAGTCCAAGAACGATGAAGAGGAAACTGTTGTGGGAGAGTTTAAGGTGGGTCAAGGATTGTTGCTATATTGCAAATCAGGTTCACAAACACTCTGACTTTAGACATCCAATTAATTTTTAAGCTGGTAAATAAGTACTTGTAAGAGTAAACAGCGATTCGTAAACAAATGAAAGATTCTAATCTATACAGACAAAATATACTGGACCGTTGGCAATTGCCTATATGCTTAATAATAATAATAATATTTACTAGTACTTATATTGTGCATTTTAACGATAAATTATGTGGGTGCAAGAATCATTCTCTCATGACAAAGTACTGTTCATTATGTATCAGACAGCGGATTTAAAAACATTTGAGTTATATTAACCATGTTTGTATTTAAAGGTGGCCAGATTCTGTAGATTGTATGAACTTGCTTTGTTTCGTAGCATGTGAATCATGCATGTGGATTATAATAATAATAATAATAATAATTTTTACAGTTCTTAAAAACGCATGAAGTGGGTACAGCAGATGGCATAATTCATCTTTATCTTTGTTTTTTTTTCAGGGCTCATTTCGAGTGTACCCTCTCCCCAGTGATCCGAATGAGACCCTTCCACCCAGGATCATCAGGAACCTACCTCCCAGTGAGCCTGTCGAGTGTATGATACGACTCTACGTCATCAAGGTGAGACAACAATTG
Source organism: Epizoanthus rinbou (assembly GCA_025505405.1). NCBI lineage: Eukaryota > Metazoa > Cnidaria > Anthozoa > Zoantharia > Epizoanthidae > Epizoanthus > Epizoanthus rinbou. The sequence goes on along the minus strand of JANVCH010085653.1, from coordinate 1,047 downwards.
CTGCTTTATGCCATTATTCTTTTTACTACTTTTTACTATATTTCTTTTCCAACCTTTATTTAGCCTGACATGTTTGTAGAATTCAATACTAGATACAATAACAATACAGTGACAAAATCACATATAGGGGGGGTGAAAGGAAGGGTATCAGATCCGCCGATCCATGCAAATTTCATGGAAAATCCACCGATCCGGAGAATTTTTCGAGTCAAATCCGAATCCGCAATGTGTTTGGCCTAAACATAAAAAAGTCTGTAGCATAAAAAGATCTGCAAATCTGTAAGGAAAACGCTTTTAATCCGAAATCCGCCCTTCATTTTTGGCAAAATCCGAATTCATTACGATTTTTAGTTTTTGGTGAAATCCGAAATCCGCCAAATCCGTCGATCCGAAGACCCTTTCACCCCCCCCCCTTATATCATTAGCACGCATGTGCAACACTACAGTTTTTTACCTATTCTGTGTAGTGGGAATTGTATGGATGTATGAGAGATGACAAACTATGAAAAATAATATTAACTTGTATTTATGTTGCTGGAAAACAGCAACTTATAATATATGTAATGACTTTCAATCAGATCTTATATGTGCTGTTGTTTTTGTGTTTCTGCTGTTTGGTGATTCATAACTACTCATTGATAAATACTTATGCTCTTCAACCTGTCATAAAGAACTATACATGTATAAAATGCCAATCTGTGTTTGACTCCTATTGTAAACCATTCTTTTGAGTCCGCCGACAGAATATTGAGAGACTAGACCAATGGCTTAACGTCCCTGTCCACGGACAGTGTGATGAAAGAACGTTGCACAAATATGTACTGAACCTTCGGCAAGGCCGAGTATTGAACCTGGGATAATTTGGTTGGGAGTCAGAGATCTTTTTTTTCATTTTAATTTAATTTTATTGGGAATTCAGAGATCTTACTGACTGCGCCAACTACGTTTGAGATATCTCCCCAACCCAGAGAAGCAAATTTCTTATCGAACCGCTTCCCTCATACAATGATCGGTCTCTCAAATGCGATTCAATGTGATTATGTGTAT
>JANVCH010085542.1:0-15358 GCA_025505405.1 Epizoanthus rinbou | reverse complement strand
AATACCCTTAAAACGGAGCACTGACAGAGTGAGGGGGTAAAGTGTGCACCGTCGGCTTCCATTGATACCAGCTTTCACAACTGACGGAACTACCGACGTGAAATAAAGTTACTCTACCTTTTGACCAATAGATAAGTAGGAGGTGGATCGTGATCTATATTTCATTAACTGATCTAACCACTCTTTCAAGCTAAAGCCTTGATCCGATGGTCCATTTATCCACATCTAATGGCAGGGTTAGCACACTTTCTGTTTTCTGAAATTCCATGACTTCAGTTTCCTTGACGCTCCATGAGTATTTTTACAAAAATCCATGACCTGTAAATCCTGATTGAATGTCTCGAAAACTGATGGATCACGAAGTAGTTTCCTATTAATCAAGAACACAATTCCAGTTTGTTCACAACAATTTTTGATCTTCCATGACTGATTTTGATTTTCCAGGATTTCAAGAACTGGAAAATGAAATTAAAACAATCTGTGACTTTCCAGGATTTCTATGACATGTACACCCTCTAATTACCACCGCACTGAGGTTTGGCGAGATATAACTCAAACCTCTGATTACCTAATATAGAGATCGGTACCTCTGTACTTTAGGGTACATTTTTCTTTAAAGTCTGTTTCACTGTCTTATGGAATTACGAAAATTTCACTCACCTGCGGGCAGAAGTATCCTTTTGTACCAAAACCCTTGGTGGTCTTGTTGTCAATATGACTGAAACAAAGGACAATTATCAGGGCTCGACACTAACGATAGTCTACTAGCCAATGTCCAGTGGTCTGCCGATTTTGGCTACTGGATTTTGCCTTTTTAATAGTCATATTGGCTAGTGGATATTTCAACAGTTTAAGAGATTTGTATGGTGATTTGCTAGTGAACAACATTATTTGGCTAGTGAAAGACTCATTTCTACTAGCCTTAAGACCACCAAGTAAAAAATGTTAGTGTCAAGCCCTGAATTATCATTCTATAAGATTATAAAGCAATAATTTATTACACACATACATACTGATATATACATAGCATAGTACACACGTACAAACATGTACAGAAACAATACACACATTATACATATACACATGTATACACATTCACATATACACACATACATACACATAGACACACGTACACATACATACATGTACACATACACGTATACGTCACGTTTACACATAATAATAATGGTCAAGTGGTTAGCGTTGCTTGAGCGGAGAGAATGGGCAGGAGTGTAGTGGTGAAGGAGTTCCATAATGTAATCAGGAGCAAGCCGTAATATGCTCGGATATTTTTCAATCTGGCGACAAGTCTAGCAGCAGTGTTTTGAAGTCTCTGAAGTTTTGCAGTTCACAGGAAGGAAGACCGTAAAATAAGCCATTGCCATAGTCAAGTTTGGAAGAGACAAAAGCGTGTATAAGCTTCTCAGTATCTCACATAACACATAACATCTCACATCACACATAAAATCTCACATCACAGATAACATTTCACATCACACATAACATCTTACATCACACATAACATCTCACATCACACATAACATCTCACATAACATCTCACATAACATCTCACATAACACATAACACAACATCTCACATAACACATAACATCTCACATAACACATAACATCTCACATAACATCTCACATAACACCTCACAAAACACATAACACATAACATCTCACATAACACATAACATCTCACATAACACATAACATCTCACATAACATCTCACATAGCACATAACATCTCACATAACACATAACATCTCACATAACACATAACATCTCACATAACATCTCACATAACACATAACATCTCACATAACACATAACATCTCACATAACACATAACATCTCACATAACACGAACTATCAACAACGTACTCACTGCAAACAATTATAATTTTGAAATATGGAGCTTAAAGTACATACCACATGCACATAGAGGCTGGTCCACTTGCCATGTGCTGAGGAAATCCTTCAACAAGATAACACAGTTACGTGATTAACAATGAGACAATAGACCTGAATATACCTGCAGAAATTAAGACATGATTTATAAGCCAAATAACAAAATGTTACAAGTGTGTCTAAAATATTAATTTAGGGTCGGTAGGTTGCTACTAAAAATGTATTTATATTTCGTCCTTTCAACTCTATTAGATCTGAAACAAAGACATCCACTTATTGCACAAAATATAAGACATCACTACATGTGTTAGGATTTACTTTCATTGATTAATACACGGCCAGATTGCTTCTTTCTTTGGAAAAGATAAAACAAGGTTCAATATGTTGACTTCACCTCAGTTAAATAAGTTAATTATAATTATCAGTTGATTGTGCTGCATGGTTACCTAAATATACTGATCTGGTTTGTGGTCGGTGAGAAAATCTAGTAGAACCAGAGGCATATTTTTGACTTGGCGACTCTAACCACAATCCATACACTTACCCATTCTAATTAAGGCAGCTTCTGTGTCTGTCTGCAGCAAATAAGAAGTTAAAAACTGTGTTATACAAATATATTGGAAGTCTGTTGTTTTTATTTCATGGAACTTGCGACAAAACGTTCTACACACACATGTAAGCCTTATTAAATAAGCTGCAAACGTCTGAAACTGGGTTTAAATTGTTGATTATAGCTTTCTAAAACACCAGTAACAGATTGTGAAATCCCTGGCCTGTTTCTCTTAAAATATTTCCCCTACAAGATGAATCCAAAGTTAATTAAATACGAAATTCCAATAACTAGTGCTCCTGGAATTCCTGGAGTTGTGGGAAGCCTGTAACAGATTCTTGCAACAGTTCAGGGAAGGTAAGGCATGCAGAACTTCTATTCCATTTAGAGGGCTGGCCAGTCTGATTAGAATGAGTTCAGTTTGTTGTTGCCATGCCTACCATTCATGTGACAGCCAACTGTTCAGATTAGCCAGGTAGGACTACATGTAATTGAAAGTGCCTCAATGATAAACTTTGCTCTTTACATTATTTCCTTGTAGATTTTCACATGCAGAGATAGTTCTCATTAGAGAACTGGTATTAATATAAAGATTTATTATATCAGACAACTCTGATTTCTAGGGCCAATAACCAAATCATGTGCTCTGATTGGCTGAAACTTTTGGTCCGTAACTTACCGTACAGACTTTTCGTCTGTAGTGGACTTCAAAACAATGTCGAAAGAAACAAAAATAAATACAAATGAGCCATATAATAAAAATCTTGGTCTTTCGTACAGACCTCGCTCTGCTCGGTCTGTACAATGAAAGACCTCGGGCAAAATATTCTCCCGGACAGACCTCGCACTCGGTTATTAAGATGTTTCGATACAGTGTTCGCCTCCGGTCGTGTGTCAAACCAGTGAATTGATTGCTCGGTCAGAGACTGAAATCAAGGAAAAGATTGCATCCATTCTGATATTGTGAACAGGAAATCAGTATATTTTATATCTGTTGGAGTCAGCCGCTTGCAAACGGATTAAGAATGTGTATAAAGACCCCTATTAAGCCCCTTCAGCCGGATTTGTCGTTGATGCTTCATCAGTTTATGCACGCAATAAACGAAGTTTTGGTTACATCCATACTGCTAATTACTTAAATAAAAGACCAATTCGACATATTAAATGTGTAAATTAAAGCTATAGGCAAACATGCAGAGTTTCTGAAAATATTTCATTTTTGCGCAGAGTATCAAGAATTAAAAGCGGGACTCAAACCATTTTTTATGCCGGCTGTTTGAAGGACGTTATTCAAAGTGAGACCGCCACAAAGCTTTTAAAAAGAGGAAATTGCTGGTGGAGATGCAATCAATAGAGACTGTTGGTCTGTTTGTGATGAAAGTTTTCTATTGGCGAATTTCTCAAACCCGAGGGTGGATCAACGACTTATGAAACGCAATCTGTCAGTCAACTCGAATTACCGCAGAGGTCGCGCGTTTTTCACCACCCATCACACACTAACCCTGCCCTTGGCCTGCGCTGCAACGTTTTCAATAAGTGTTTGACAAGCTGAAGGCATTTTCCATCAGTCGTGAGTGCATATCTTTGTGCATCACCAAACGTTCACTCGGGAGATCGGAGATTGACTAATGATGGAACACATTCGCTTGGCGGTTCTGGTAGCTATGGCAGTTTTGACAGTGGTAAGGAGTATTGTCGTATTGACTATTTTACTCTGCCAACTTTTAGCGCTATCTCGGTTAAGTACTGAATGAACATTACATTCCCTTGTACGTATTAAGTTTGCAATTCTTTTTTCCTTAAAGAACGAAGTATTACTTTGTTCAACGTTATTACCTATTCCTTGTTCCGTAAAGAAAGGCTTATTGGAGTGACACACTCGAATCTAGAGCATTCTGTTTAACCTCAACGTTTTCAACATTTTTATTCCGTGGCATATCTACCAAAATACACTTTCCGATCCGATGACAAAATCATTGACAGTGATCTTTGGTCCGATTTTATTTTCATTCAGATCAACATTGTGTGTGTTGTTTTGATTAACAAAAACATGTTTTAGTTAGCATGTGGTAAGTGAAAAGTTCAGCCGTCTAATGAAAAAAAATGTCGTGAAAAGAGTCTCGTAGAAAGCTATTAGGATTCATTTTTCGTATCTATCGTAATGCGAATACCTGTGATAACCACCAACCAGCGGGGTGCAGGCTAAGTATGTCTATAGATAAAGCACAATACGTCACAGAAGCTGGCCACATCAAGCAACTCGCCAGCTGTTTTCATCACAGACAGTGTTCTTCGCTGGAGTGCAAACCGTCGCTTAAATTAGGCCATACCTATAATTTAATCTAGTAATGTTTCGATCTTGTGTTTGTAAATAATTTTAAACTGAACCGAAAGTTTTCAAAACACTTTACTTCATTTCTGACAGAACACGATACTGATTCCATTTCTGTACCGAATTTCTGCGTTTATATAAATGGTCGGTTTTACTACTGAAGTATTGTCTGTAACTATAAATAGTATTAAAATATTATTTTAAAATAATAAATAATGATCAATGCATCGTTTGTTAAATGACTTGACGAAAGATTGATGGGCCTGACCTTCCGCCGTTTTGAGGACATGCAAATGCAGGACAACTATTTGAGATATATACATAGAGCACGTGAATAAATTAAACATTCGTTTTTGAATACTTTCTGTTGGTAACAGTCCAGTGAGTTGTACATTTGGCGGACGGGGTAGGCAAAGTTAGGCAAGAACATTTGAAGAAAATTCGAAATAAGCGTAGTAAGGTTTCTAAATGGGGAGTCTTCAGTAATACTAAATCTAAACATAGAACACGCCAAGCCTTATAATATGAGAAAAATCTGGACAGTTTTAAGAGAATCCATCAAACATTTTTGCCTGCGTGGCCGATCTTCACTTGTATTACGATCTTCGCTGTATTAAAAACATGACCTGATTAGTAATAGTCCAGTTTAGTGTCGAACTCGCTTAGGGAATGATCAATTGATACTGTAATTGTGAGTGGAAGTGGGAGAAATTTGAAAACAAATTGGCAAAGTGAACTGAAACCATCTACACAGTAACTTGCACGGCACGCGGCGGTGAAAGGAAAGAGCTGGGCAGGGAAAGAAAGAGAAAGAAACTAGAAAAGTAATTGGATAATTTGCAAGAGGTATGCGAAGTAATTGTTCCTTCAGAAAGGCTGATCCTTCAAAACGTTTTGGTGGGTTTCAATATAGTATTGTTTTAAGATGAAAGATTTATTGCGTATGGTCAATGAAGTGTTTGGTAAATGATGAGTGTTGATAGCTCTGCGTGGATAATTTCGGCGTATCGTAGACGACTCAATGGCAATGTGAACGATACGCGTATGAATAAAACGGTTAGAATTTCTATTTTAGCGTATTTCTCCTTTGCAAGAATGTTTAGCGATAAACTGTACTATAATTAGTAAGAGTTATTAGTAAGAGTTTTAAGCATTGTGGTTGTTCTTCTTGATGCGTCTTATTTATGTTCATTTTGTTATTATATTTGTGACTTTTCTTGATCAATTGTATCGATTGACTCGGGGCCGACTATCCATCTCCTGATAATGTCAGAAACTCCACAGTGCGGGGAATGTGACTCGCCAAAACTAATAAGTAAATATTTTATGATGTTTAAATCATTATATCGCATATTCTTGTGGATATCACCATTGAGAACTGAATATTGAAGCTAAATCCCTGGCTTGGTTTAGAGACAGAGCCGATTGACCTACATAAGCTTATATAATTTATGCAAGTTCGTGCCTGTACACTCGTTAAGCGGTTGAACATGAGCCAAAGTTCTTTGGACAATTTTTCTCCGTATTAATTGAAATAGTTGCTAGAAACCTTTTGTACTGAATAAACCTCCAATACTATATATAGGAGAGCGAATACTTCTAATTAAAATTGCAAAATGCTGTGAAATGCAAATAGCGATCTTATCTAATCTGTTATTCATTGATTTAGATAAAAATGGTATCAGAGTCATCAGAAATTTGTTTTTGTTACCAGCCCGACTACCGGAATATGTGGAATGCGCGTCCCTAGGAAAGTGTTCGTTTCGCCAACAGTGGGTGGCAATGCGCCGCCGCACACAAACTTCATTTCACCCTCACCAAAATACGATTATACACAGCCGATAACAGCTTAACGTATTTTAATAAGTGAAATTTTACAACGAACGTGAACCAATGTTGCAGACTTCAGTATTGATGCCTACTAACAGTCGCTTGTATCTCTGTCTTGTATGAAGTAGTTCGGGATTGTTCCAGATAACCATGGCACACCTAAAATAACGATTTAACTGACTAATTTAACCCAACAGCCGTGTAGTGCTCGATGACTATACTGTATACATCCTTACAATTATGGGTTACCGGAGTTCTGAGCACAAGCCGAATTCCGTACACTCCTTGACGGGGAACTGATGGCATTGCTCTTAATGTTCAAAGACATCGACTTACTAGGCTTCTAGCATCGTTATGTCTCAAATAATGAATTCCCATATCCGGATACAGGCTGACAAGCCAGTACCATCTGCATGCAGTACTACACCGTGCTACCTACGATTACATGGAACTAAACTTTACTGACCTATACTATTCACTCTCTCAAAATTTCACTCATTTTTTTATATTTTCCAAATTCAACTTTAACTCCAAATCTTCTACACAGTTCATGTGTTGCTAGTTCTATTTTTAAAACTGGCATCAGTTAAATAATCAAGAATCTTAGCAAATTGTCTTCTTCCTGTGAAGAATCAACTCCTTTCGAAACAAATTCACAATCTTAGTTTTCAATTATTAATTTTATTAAATATTGGGTAATCTAAGGTACGTACGGTCAGCCTTGCATTCTCCGCTGTTAAATTGTCTACATTTGGGCCAAATCGGCAACAATCAGTATTCATCCTTTGCACCCTTTCTTCACACTAAATATTTGAAGTTCCTTGCCCCGCGGACAGGAGAACCCAACAAATTAGATTTCTGATTAAAGGTTAATGGCTCAGATAAACCTAGAAGAAGGGGAAGGTTTTCCAATTATATAGAACTTTTCATGTATAAGTTACAAGTATGCCAATCTGTACCACAGCTGAGATTTCTGCACGTTTTACAAAATCCACTCGAATAAACTCGAATAGGTTCAATACCAGGTGCAAGTATCTCTTCTCTCGTTACGAGTTGCAGTTGCAGTGGGCAAGTAAAACATAAAATAAAGTGACTTTTAAGTGGTCTGTTTTAAAAGGACATGTTGAAAAATAGTTTTGCATGAAAAAGGCAATTATCTTGTTTTGGTCATGCAGAAATGTGATAAGCAACTCCTCGCAAATTTAGTCCGTCTGCAGGTGTCTATAAAATGTGTACTTTGAGCTGAATATTTGAACTCGGAATGCTTGCTCAATCAAAATACGTTCTGAATATGCATATGTGCAGATGTACTCACCCTTCTACACACACACATGTCTAATTACCATACTTTGCCACTCGAAATTATAGAGTCTTACTACAACAGCTGTATCCGTAGTTTAACAGTCAGTATATTGAAAGGTGCGTCAATATTTAAATACGGAAATGAAGCTTATTGCAATTAAAACAATTCAACTTACAACAAACAAGGCCTGCCTTGTCCTTGACGTTTCAACACAGAAACAAACGGAAGGAATACCCTGCTGATGATGCAGTGCAACTCAGATCTGGCCAGCCTCCAGACATATAAATTGATCATGATAAACTGTACTCAGGGTCAACCATGATCTTGGCTATAAGGTATACCGCACTAACCCTAGTCAACTCTGTGTTCTAATCAGTATATACAATCTCGATATATAAAGTAAAGAAAACGTGCAAAGAGAAACGTAGCTAAACAAGACGATATTTCCAACCAGTCCCAAGGTCATAAGGCTAATTCGCCCATGTTCGAGTCTGCGGTATAACTACAGACTACAGCATGCACATTAGGTTTACCTTGACTTCAAATCACTCGAGTGGCCGAGAGTAGAGTGGGTTAACAGTGATATTCCCATGTGCTAGTAATTGAAAGATAACGAAGGAATAAGTTACAAGATACTCAAAGGGTCAATTTTATTTGAGGCCATCTCAACGTTTTTCGTTTCAGTTAAATTGTTAACAGGTTTCTTGATGTTGAGTCGGTTGATTAAAGAAAGAGAAAAGAAAATTCCAGATCTAAACGGCTGCAACTGCTGGCGCATCAGATCTAAACGGCTGCAACTGCTGGCGCATTTGTAGTCTAACCGAGAGGGACTATTTCCTGCCCAACGTGATTTAGAGTTTTTATTATTCCTGTGTGAAACATAAGTCAATATATCAATATATTATATTATTATATCAACAATATAACGATAATCAATCGGAAAAGGTGTGACCTGGCAATAATTGACTAAATATTGAAATACTTTTATTATTTAAAATGAACTGCTATTTTGATGGTATCGGTTTCACTGTACCGTACTGACAAGTGACAACCTATCATTGTACTCCGAGCTCATCTTTAGAGAATGGTTGAGCGCAAAAAACGTACGAGTTTGTGTTCACACAATCAAACAATAATTCTTATAAATATAAATAGTAGACGCATTTGTGTTGTTCACTGTTCCCCCTGTGCACGAGAGCGTGTTGGAGAGCTCAACTAATTCAAAACTAGCATTTTCAAGAGCCAAAGAATGTGATACGAAAGGGTGAAAATCTGCCTTTCAAAACTGTCAGTATAGTTTCGTTGACACGCTCCTGGAAATAACGCTCCATGGAATTAACCGCGAATGTAATGGAAAAATACTGTTTCACAATTCAAGAAATTAAAGCGAGAATGAACATAAAAATTACAAGTTAAGGAAACAAACACTTTTTCTTGTAACAAAGTGACCTCGCGCATCAATGTTGTTTTCGATTGTTTCTTATATTGGAAGCATTGAGAAATTGTGAAGGAATAGCGAAAAAACCATTGTAATAGTTGCGTTTATGGTCGGGACAAAAATCAGAAATACGAAATTCGTACCTATCACAAAGTACGCTGGCTACAATCCATGAAAACAGGTCCAGAGAAGTTTAAGACGAACACGAGGCGAAGCCGAGTGTTTCTCTTGCTTCTCGAGTGCTCTACAACTTTCGGAGTGTTTATATCACAGTTTATAGACACAATCAGCCGTTTTACATTGCGTTTATAAAATAGAAATACGTTAACTGCAAAAACAATTCGGAAAATAAAACCGTCCGAAACATTTTAGCTTCCGAAAGAGGCAACGTCACTTTATTCCGACGTTCTGAAGCGGCTGGGTATGACTTATTTAATGGTGCATTCAACGGTTAACGAGTAATTATTCACCGAAGTGGAGGTGAATATCCTGGGTTTTCACCGACACTGAGGTGAATAATTACGTTAGCATATACCCAACCAGTAAATCAGTGAGAAACTGGCTCTAAAAAATATCAATTTTAATCGGATAAAATTATTTTCGTCCAATGCCAAGCTGCCGCGCGCGCTCACGATCGCTAATCAGTGAATATCCAGACAATCGTAACTTGGGTGTTATCAGGTGATCCGCAAAAAACCAACAATGAAAAGATAGCCCTCCTAAGTAGGGTAACCCTACTTTGAGCGTTTACATGGCCAAAGTTGTCCCTCCTATATATAGAGGGTGACCCTAGCATGCAAGCAGATAGGGCGACCCTCCTCTCATGTAAACGAAACCCCGAAGTACAATAGAGAAGGGTAACCCTTGTAGATAGGGCGACCATCCTCTCATGTAAACAGGGCCTTAGATAGTTTTTTAGTTTATGTATCTGAACCCGACCTTGAAATCTGTCAAAATAAAGTAAATAGTTGTTGTTTACACTGACGATAAGTACAAATGCTTCAGCACATATATGTTTCGAGGTCGTCAATTTGACTGATTTTTTTTTGGGGGGGGAGGAGTGGAAAAGTTTGTAAAAGAAATTGCACGAGCCGAAAAGCCAAAAAGAAAATTACACGTCACAAAATTATAAGACAAAGAGAGAGAAAGAGGGAAAAAAATGGCAGGCTCATTCCAGGGCGAAAACAATTTTCCCGCAAATCATTCGTCTACTTCCCAACCCTAGCCTCCCCCCCACGATATCAAATGGCCAGTCAGTATGGCCGATACCAAAGACCATAGGCACAGTAGGAAAGTGATAGAAAATATATAGGGCGTTCTGCTTAAAAGCAAAATTCAAACAAATACAATTTTGTTTCAAACAAAGCAATTGGAAATTAATTGTTACAATTAATTTCAAATTCCAATTGCTTTGTTCGAAACAAAATTGTATTTCATCACATGAATAAAAATACAAAGATTTACTGAAAGTTACTGAACTTTTATTTCATGGCGAGTCACTAATACGGATCAAAAGGATGTAATTGTAAAGTTCTAGTGATCAATTTGTTTGCGTCTTCAGATCCGCCCTTCACCTTGAACACAACCGTCAGAGTGAACAGTCATGAAGAAATGGACAATGCGTTACTAGGAAGTATTATTAGGAAGTATCAAGATTTACAACTGAGAAAGCCAGTTCAGTCAGTGTCCATATAATCTTCAACAGAGAGTCATGGGATCCACCGCTCTGCGTCCCACGAGCCTGTGACAGTTTCACAATACATTTATTCACATAACGATAAAACTTCACCGGACTATGACTGAATTGTTAGTATTTACACCGCTGCATAATCTCACAAATATATCACAAACGATTCGAAACGTCAGAGTTGTACAGCTATGAAAGGCTAAATCGAAAATATATGTATGCATACACGATTCCACTCGCGCTCTCTCGCTCCGTTATCTGAAGACACAGCACAATTTATTTTCAGATTTTTCTCACACACAAGGAAAATATTATTAGTGTTACTAGCTCGTTTGTCTACATACAAACACTGATACGTTTTAAATCTACATTGCCAATACAAAATGTTCAACCAATTGCCCGAACTTTCCTCACCTCGAGAATAACTCAAAGGCTATTTCAGTTAGATACCATATGCCCAACCAAGCAATATACTCCATAACCTTACAAGATTCTTTATAATTCGGGGAGAAATATCGGAAGAACTCGGCCAAGTAAACCGAATTGCTCTCATTCGTTTTTTTAAGAGTAATGCGTATTGCCATGGGCGTCGGGAAACTTCCATTACTGTATAAATAGTTGACAATTCAAATCTTTCAGTAGAGGTGTGTGGCGTGTTTCTAACAATTTAAACCTTTCAGTAGAGGTGTGTGGCGTGTTTCTAGCAATCTGACAAGCCCTCTTGTCCAAATCATTTGGTAATCAGTCGCCATTTCAAATTTGAACCCTGGTACTCGCGTCGCAAGATTATTCAATGGGGGTAATGTCAGAAAGTAACAGTAGCATTATATTTCTTTGACAGTTTTATAAATGTTTTCACTATTAATAATCAAAGTCGGTGGTAGTGCTAGCTGTGTGGGACAATAGTTCTGGATTCGAATGGCGACTACTGAAGGAATGTGATGTATGATCTACTTGCAATTTTGGCCAATTATATTTAGGAGCGAAACACAGGAAGTTTTGATACGTTCAATCATTATTCATAATTCTAGTGTAGTAAAACTATGCCGGCATAGACTGTGGAATAATGTGACCATCCTCAAATTTCTGAATTGAGTGTCTAGAGAAACAATAAAAAGCTCTTTAAACACCTTAATTTCAAGTCAAAATATGGTTTTCAATAAAAATTTAAATGTATCCACAAAAGGTCTTCCATGTCTTCAATCCAGAACGTAATTAGTAGCTAAAAATAGTCATCAGCCCTTACATCACCATTTGCAAACATGCCTTTGAAATATGAGCAAAGTTGAAACTTGAGTAATTAGCAACTAAATGTGGATAAGCTTGAAACCAATACTTCAATTACTAGCTTCGATAAGTGATTCAACCTGGAAAAACCTGCTCTAATTCCACTGCACTATCGTACGTAAAATTGCACGTGTTTCGGTTGTTGAGTGTCAAATCTGAAGCAGCACTAACACAGTTTACTGCGAAACTAATCAGTAAAGTCATCACAATATGAAGACAACTGATTTTACAAAGTCAATCAATATGTCGGCGCAGTGCATATCTTCAATATGATCACGTGTCTGGCTAAATATCGTATGCTAACTTGTAAGAGTCTCCAAAGATTTGCATGTCTTGCCGATTTCATTAATTCACGGACGACCAGCGTCATGGCACAAGGTCAGAACATTTAAAACATCTGTTAGTTATTCAAACTGTTCCTGATGGTTTGTTCTGCAATTGCTGACACAATAAAACGGAGGAACTGAGAAACTGATCAAGAAGGCAACCCTGAGACGAGCAAAGTTCTCAAGTGAATTTGATCCTAATAAGAAACTGAAGACTAAGACTAAGACTAAAACTAAGACTAAGATTAAGACAAGTAGTTATGTACAGCTGACAGATAAAAGCAAATATTTGGGAAACCGTCATTCGTATTCAAAAACAGCAATCTCGATGTACTTGCGTGGTTGCGATATCTTGGATTTTGTTGCGTCTGGGGAAACAACCAGACCCCCCCCTCCCCCCTCCCAGTGTGTTGTCCGTTATTGTAGTTGCTTTTCCTAGGGGCAGGGGAGGGGGAGTGTATGCCGTAATCCTATATCAGCTGGGACTACTTCCTGAGGTAGGTTCAAACTTGCTGGGCAGGTTCAGGTGAAAGACCAAACAAATACAGTAGACAAAGGGCTAACAGCCCTTCCCTGTAAAATCCTTAAGTATTACGGAAACCGAACGGCCTTATGTGCAACTGAGTCCGAAGAGAGAATGTGAGGTGAGGTGAGGTGAGGTGAGGTGTTAACATTTGCTATACCTTTGCTTCAACGAATCGCGTTCCTATCAAAATACTTTATAATTATTATCGTGGGCTACTTATGTAATTTGCACTTAACTAATGTGAACAGGTCCCGTCTGTTACTTAAATAAATTGTTATTTAAAAGTATTGCTAAAAGTGCACTCTCCTAGCTTAGGCTCATCATGCTCCAGTCAATCGCAGTCTGTGATAACGCATTGAGTCTCTCCGCACCCATTTTCACTTTGTCCCTGATCTCAGCATGCATGAGCGCTAGCTGAGTCTTCATATCAATGTAGTACTGAAAGTCAGCAAACTGTTCCTCAGTGCAGTAGTTTTCCAGAAACTTTGACACCACATCCCCTCTTTTGTCGTTCACTTCCTTGATCTTGCACGCTTCCTCATACTGATTCTTGACCTTGTCAATTTTCTCCAAAAGCACATCCTGCAAAACACAAACGATAGTAAGTAAAGTCAAGTCCGTCTTCAATCTAGGATTGAAGAAGCCAACATGGCTTATCAGAGCCAGCGCTTAACTCCGGTTTATGTAGCACGAAGCGGCTGAGAGTATCCCTACTCTCCCCTGGATGGGATGCTAGTCCATCGCAGGGTTACCCCCCAGCAGTTTGTCAGGTTTGTCCCCCAACAATTTGCAAGATACCTATTTATACACCTGGGCCCGGTTGTTCGAAAGTAGGTTAACTTTAGCCCAGGGTTAGGCCATATTTCAAATGGAAATTTCTTCATCTAGGAATATGTAATACGGTGCCTACTAAGTAGCCTTGACCTAACTCAGAAACCCAATTATACGAGTCCAACATGTCAGCCCAAATCAGTCTGTAAGGAAGTAAACCAAACAGAAGGTTAAAATTTTAACCCTGGGTTAAGATTAACCCACTTTCGAACAACTGGGCCCTGGGTAAAGAGAAGCACTGTAAGAGTGAATGTTACAGATTTATCCCTGGGTTAGCGCTATTCTAAGCGTTAGCGCTTACAAATACTTCGTTTTCTATTACAAAATTATCCATATATAGCCTAATCATGATAGGTTTTCCAAGAGAGGCAATTGTAACCCTTGTCCTGCTAAAGACGATTTTGCTAAAACCAAAACTGTCCTAACTTTTGAAGTAATTGACTAAAACCCATAAAATGACTACTCATTTTGTTTGTCTTGATAAGCATTAGTATCTAGTGTTACTTGTTTCTTAAAATTAAGGAGTTTGCAATTTTCATAAAATTTCAAAATGGTAAAAATATTGTGGCAAATAAAATGATATCTTACCCTTTGTATCCGGTCACTTTCCTCAGACATATCAAGATCCTGAAGCGTTAATTCATATCTGTGCATTCGCTGTGTTAGTGACAGAAGAAGACCAATGATCTTATTCAACTCCCCAGTAAACAGTTGGTACTTGGAGAATTCTGATCGAGTTGTAAACGTTTCTACAACCTTGGTGATTTTCTCGCCTAGCTCCTCATTGGCCTTAATTTCATCTGCAATCTCTTCCTGTTGAGATTTTAGCTCAACAATTTTGCGTTTCATGCTATCCACCAACTCTGTCTGTAAAATGAGAGAACAGAAACTCCTATCATTACTCCTGGTCAATTTGTGATACTATATCAACTCTCTCAGATCCAAACATAAACAAGTTCTAATGTTACTAAGTTTGTTTACTAGTCTCCATATATGGCTTATAATTGCTGCCGCTGGGCAGCAACTCGTAAATGTAACATTATTCGAGAAGTTAGGATATCGGTATCATGCATCTGCAGTATTGCCTGGTCAGCGTGATTGCCGGATTGTGTTCACGCATGTCATCTGGTTATTTGTTGCCATGAGGCCATTCAGCTGGGCTGGGAGGTAAATATATATTATTAGCAAACAGCACTATACTGACAAAGTATGGTATTTTGATAATTGCATTTAAGGAATAAATGTTGGAATTCGAATGGTCGTTGGCTGTAATTTTATACATGTATACAATCTCATGAAAAGTTATTTCTGTAGATAATAATTCACTTTAGGGTA
>JANVCH010085541.1:0-22283 GCA_025505405.1 Epizoanthus rinbou | reverse complement strand
GGGGATGGGCTGGAAATCGTACGCTCACAGCTGTTTGGTGAAAAAGTGGGTCCCCATCCGGGTCATGTGTTTGCACTGTGCGAGAAGCATGTGCAAGGAAAACGCCAATAGTAGATCGAGCGAGGTGGAAACGTGGATATCCGGCGGGCTCGAGGTTCCGATAAAGCTGTCGAAACTTTTCAAAAAAGCGTCAGAATTGTAAACATACGATAAGTTCCGATTCAATTATATAGTTTACGGGCTGTCAGACTACCATAAACTGTCACAAACTGTAACGCGGAAATAGAGGTTTTTACATGGCTTTGCGAAGATACGATTTTTATTTTCCAGTGCTGAATGAACGAGTGTTGCAAAATTCGACACGAGTAGATAAACAGCCATGTAAGTTTCTTTTTATCATATGAAAGACGAACTTCTGAACCAGCGAACAAGAAAATCATGTAAAAATCGATAAGAAAAATAGTTCGAGTCAGCGAACGAAAAAGTCAGCCGACTTTGTTCAAAAAAGCATAAAATAACCTACGATATTTTATATGTACAAAGATAAGACTTTTCTCAATGATAAATGGATTTTCATATGATAAATGGATTTTCATATGATAAATGTTGGTATGTTTACAACTCCGACACTTCTTAAATACAGTCCCAAAAACGTTATACTCCTTCGGATGAAACTCTCTTTTCCCAAGCATGTTTTTGTGCGCGCGCCTCTTCCCGTTTGTATCTTTCCCCAGTCTGGTCGAATCCGCGAACATTTATGGCGGCGTGTTACCCAGAGCAGATATAGAGGAGAAAATGTCCCTTTCCCTACTCGGAGAAACTGAGCCGCATTTAAACTGCGTATATCCTCAAAAATTAAGCACATGCACACTTTATACCACACATTAGCAATTTATTGCCAAGTTGCCATTTCTCATACAAAGTTGAATTACCATTGTTATAACTATGCCATGTACCCTCCCCCCTGAACGTCTTTACAACTATACATATTTAAGACAAGTATATATAATATGCGATAGCGACTACAAATGAACCTTTTGCAAATACGTATCAACCACACGCATGGTATAATAGTTGGGTATAATCTTTAAATTAATTTTCTTTGGAATCAAATGCGTTTTTCTGCCAATGAACATGTTAAAATACCTGGTTCACACTAGCAAAACAGACCAAGTGTGAGCAAAATTTAGTGCGCAGAGAAAAATTAAGCACACAAGCAAGGCTGCCGTCTGGCGCTTGCAATGTTCTTTCATTATGGCAATTTGATTGTCTGTCAGCCCACTAACGGCTATTTTCGCATGCATTGGCACATAAATTCCAAAAAATCCCGTGGGCTCGGAAATGTATTGGTTGCCACAGACAGAATTCCGCGCATGCCCATCGACGTTACTTGGATTTAGTGTCAGCAGCCTCGAGTTTGTGCTGAAAGGTTCGCTTGCGCTGCTGGTGTGAACCCAGGTTAATTAAGGAGGCAAAACTACTACACTTCAGTGTAAATGTTAAACGCTATATCCACAAATATTTTATTCACCAGAGTTAAACGTGTAACCACGATAAAATATCACTCTTGGCGAGTTTCATTGTTATAAATAACTGTCAATTAGTCTTGACGAACACTTATCCATCTGCTATATATACAAACGATTAGCTACATCTTGAAATTTACGAAGTTAGAAAAATACAAATATCTTATCTAAAAGTAGTGATATCAAAAAGACATTGTTCCACAGCGACTCTTATATCTATTATTAAAAATATCTAAAATAATTATCATGAATTATAATGAATTAGCTGCTCCTCTTCAAGTCTTGTGTTGCTTAGAAAACACAACTCATGACAGCCGCAGTTTATTATCTGAAGCAGGAAATGGAAATCTGTGTTTTAGTTGCTACTTTGCGAACGATCACGAACTGTCTCGGAGGACGTAATTTGGTTTAGAATCCTCATCTTTCCAGTTAAATCTCTTTAGATTGCTTGAAACTATAGGAATATCCAAAGGCAATCTAAAAACACATCATGGAGATTTCTTGTGGAACAACGACTTCTTGACTGAGTTCTAATAACTGTAAGCACGCCCAGTACACACCAGGGGTTTCACTAAGATGGGCAGCTTGAATATCTGTATTCCTGTTTAACCTACACCACCCGGCTGTTCTAACATTCTCGATGGATCACCTCTATCCCAAAATCCACTTGCTCTCGTAATGAACGCATCCTGGTTTCATGACAATACAGTGTAAGAAGAAAAATTTGCGGGAACTTATTTTTGCGGTTTTTTGGCCAAATCGCAAAAAATAAATCCCCGCAAAAATAATTGATGCAAAAAAATATTTCCGGAAAAATTAATTACATTAAAACAAAACCAATTTTTCCAATCTTTTCGGCTCTCCGGTGGTCGCGCGTGCCGTGTGCAAAAGGATCCAAAACAAAAACGTCTGATAATTACAACATTAGCCTTTTGTCGCAACAAAAGATAGACAAGTACACAAAATTTTGCCAAGTTTCTATTAGTAAAAATTCGTGAAACCACAAAAAATATATTCGCATCAGAAATTTTAGGTTATCGCAATCCGCAAAAATGTCTTCCCGCAAAACATAAAAATCTGTCCAATCGCAAAAATTAATACCATCAAAACTTTCTTCTTACACGGTAGTAAATGGTGCCCCTGGTGCATGAAGTACGTCTTGTGCTTATCGAATGCGGTGTTAGAATATCCTTCACTCAAATCCCGAGTCACACAATGAAATGGCAAACAAGGCTTCTAATTTCCCATGCCAAACCGGTGATACTAGAAAACCCTAATCAAATCATCAATTCTACCACAACAACACTTTGTGCCCGTCTTTTTAAAAAGGAATATACAATACTGATACTTATTCAGGTCTTGAACGATCTTGATGAACATCGATACATTGTCAATAGCCGCAAGCAAAGTTACGTGCAACGTACTAAATGCACATAAGTTACGATTGCAACTAAAATGCTTACTCACTAAGTTTTCGTCCCAGAATCCAGAACCTATCATTCTCCTTGCTACTCTTGTCAACTATTGTATATTCTATTAACAAAGAGCTGACGTGGAAACACTGATAATGCTGCGAATTATATTTGCAGGGCACGCCCTTCGTCAGCAGAAAAAGAAAAAGATCGAAATGTCAGGCGCGCTCCTCAGTTCAATAATTGGCACAACTACATCAACTCTTAGTTGCTAAAATACAAATTAAATGTAGCTGCGAAGCATTATTTACTGGTGATATTAAGTATTCTACAATAAATCTGCGTGACGTAGTTAAAATCCGTCGCTACTGCGGCCCGTTGCTCCTAACTAAACCGCTTACGAGACTCTTCAACCAGCAAAACAGTCCTTCCTTTGCTTGACATCATCGAAAAACGTGATTTTGGCTGCGCGATCGGATAAAGAAGACTCAGGAGAGTTTCTAGCTTGGGAGCGGTCCTAGTTTGTGGTCGCGTGATCAGGGAAACGGAGAACGGGGCAATTTCATAAAAGCCCAGCCAAAATCTATCTAAATCTAGTTTTTCCACGATTTCTGGCGAATAGACTACTTTGGAGTACACGCAAAAACAACAACATTGGGATTTGGAATTCACATGAATTTCACTCGAAAGTTTAGAAAACGACAACCCAGTCCCTTCTCTTTCTTCCAAGACAATGAGAAAGTTGATTTTGTTATTGTGATCGTAGTGGTCTACTAAAATATTCCAGAATATTGCCTGAATTTAAATCACGTAGAAATATTGTGAAATATTCAAGGTTGAAGTGAAGTGAGGAAATGCAGCTTTTCCCAGCTATGCGAGTCCCGAAATCACAAATGTATAAATTGAAGTTTATAGCATGTCATAAGAAAGTTTCACATATTTTGTTTTTACAAGTGAAGAGACGTTAACGAGATTTTCCACAGCTGTTCTAATGGAAACTTGCCGGACTTTATGGGTTTCCTGTGTATAGGCAAATATTTCTATTGTTGCTTACGAGCTTATCAAATGATGATTGGATGGTTGAGACAAAGGTTTCTTTCTTCGAATATTCGAAAGTGTTTGTTGATGAACATTACGCGAACAAAGACTCGCATATTGTGTTCTGAAACGGGAAACTGAAAAAAGACTGGTTCTAGGAAGAGGGCTTGTACAAATGTGAAGTCAATCTTAAAGTATCTCGATCACCACGCGCGCATTGCATTCTGGGTAGATACATTTAGCATGCATTTCGCCATTTTGTTGTTACAGGGTTTCTTGCTGAACTAAGAGTGCTTTCAAAATTGGTTTGTCCATTACAACTCTTTTCGTTTTTGAATTGAATAAACTGTTCAATTATTTGATACAAATGTCTTACAAAGCAAAACTAATCGAGCGGTTTGGGCATAAAGTGTATGTTGCTTGGATAGAATTGGATTATGATTCATCAAGTTTGATTAACCAGAAATCGATACTATACTACCATAATTACAGAATACTCGGTGTTCTGTATTGAATGAACCTGTTATGTATGTCAACAGTTCCACTTGGTCACTTTTGCAAAGGCTATTTCCTATTCCAAGAAAATTAAAACCAAATACAACTTATTTCTGACCGTTCTACGAAAATACAATAAACCAACCTTCGCCGTTAATGGAACTTAAGATAGAAGGTTAATGTATATTAAAAAAAGTGTTTAAGAGTTTTGTTTCTATCAAAATTGTTCACAAACCTTCAAGATCATTGCATCTAATATTAATACAACATTTCAGCTAGATAGCTTTGACAGTTCAGAAGATATTGAGGCCTTGAGAGTTGATATATGAGGGTAATCATTACATGACCAACTATTCAGTATGCACAAGCTTCCACTCCTAAAGCGACTTTCTTGAACAATGATTAAATCTTAATTGAGAACTTCAGCACATTCAGTTTACAGCTGAGTTGTAGTAACTACAATCGAATATTAAACACCCCTGACAGCTTTCATTCATACAGAAATTTCAAATGAAGAAATCACAACAACACTCTTTCTTAGTCGGTTTTTAATATTTTTTAATCTATTCGCACAAGCAAAAAAGTTTGCTTGCCACAGTAACTAATAATAATGCATTCTATTATATGTAGAAATTAGTAATTTTTAATCAATTTCGAAACTTTCATTTTGCACACAGTAGCATACACACTATGGCAAACACACTGTATAAACGCAAGTACATCTGAAGCAGTATCTGTTCACTCAGTTTGGTAGCATGACATTAGAATCCAGAATTCGAATCCTGTTAATCGCTCCTTTGCTCTTCCTAAACGATTTTCACTGTGTTTATAGAATAGAATTCAGTTTCCTTATTAATTCATCAACACGATTAAACTATTTCTGTCACATAACTTCAATGTGTAATGAAAATGTAAATGCCATCTCATTTCTGCTATTTTCCTCTTGTTTGTCTAAAGATAGGCTTGTGTTGTAGTGTGCAAGCAAATAGAATATGAGATTGATTCTCTTGTGAGTAGTACTTAGTAATTCCCACCTATATAGTTTCTTATATGGCTTCATGGTTTAGTTTTATTGCAAAATAAATGTTAAAATTAATGTTTCTTTTGAATTCTAAGTATTTTCAAACTGAAGAAATAAATTAGTTGTTATTAACTCACTAAGCATAACTATTCAAATGAATTCAAAATACTTTATTAGTCATGCGAGAGTTAAGAAAATAACTATTTCAGTACGAAACACGGAACTTTGCGGGTACAGTTGTAATACTGTTTTGTCAAAGATAAATACCTAAAAATCATGAATTGAATTGTTCTGTTGCTTCAAGAAAGAACCATGCAAAAATTGGTCGGGAGTGACAGGGTTTATGTAGTTTCACACATACACTTGCAAATAGTATTTAGCCGCTGACTGTGAGGCTAAATAGAATCTGTTGTGGATTATTAAGCAAAATAACCTAACCTTTAAGTCCAAATTTCTCAAAATTAGTTTAATCAGTAGAGATGGTACATTTCAGCGAGATCCTCCAAAAGCAGTGTCAAATCTATCAAAACCTCTTAACATATATTTGACCAATCATTTCCCTTCTGACGCTGATGAAATCGTTATCCAGTGACCATTGTCTATTGCAAGGTTCGGAAGGTTCAACCTCGCTGATATTTAAAACCCTACACATCGCAAACTTACCTGAACTGATTTCCACGTCTTCAGATTACATGGAACTGGAATTCTTTGTTCATTTTGCCGAAGAGATTATAAATATTTGATGATGTCAACGAACAAGGGCATGCATAATTTATACTGATAAACTTCAAACACATTGTTCGTTGAGCTTATACGTGGAAACGAACAAACAGATACGAAACTTTTCATTAAATAACACTGCATTTCAAACTTATTACTTAACATTCTCCACATTTCTATAAGACGATTCTCTTTCGGAAATTAATATTTTGGCCGTGCCATTCTTTAAGGTCCTTTCAGGGAGTATTTCTTCAAACTATCAGCTGTATTAGTTTAGAAGGAGCATGGTACAAATAATTGTTGGTTCCAAGTCTGTCCGTTTTACTTCGGTAAAAAAGCCAACAACTTCCGTCAAGCTCCAAAATCGACTATCAAGAAAGCCGACTTTTGAGGCCATAGAACACTGTATAGTTCCCGGTTTCAAACCGAATATATTCATTTACCATTTTGCTAATATATTCTGTAGAGGCTTTGTGGCTTCGACTGAATCAAAATATACATTTGATCTGAAGTAAATCATCTGAACCAGTAGAACAAAAACAACAATCAACATATTAAACCATAAATAAAACCACTAGCTATACAATATACTTATTGACAAGCAACGTTTTTTGACAAACCTGGCATCGGTTGTCCTCGGCTAATAACCAATTTTCCAGGACTTACTTTGGACATTAAACAGATCAAGCAGCCCTTGACTTCTTGTGTACTACATGTATGTCATTTGCTTTGTTTTCTGTTGTCGCAAATTTTTCCTCATATTTTATTATAGTTATAATAATATTTAATACTTATATTGCGCATCTTCGATATAAATATGCTCACATGCACATCACAGTGTCAATGTTCTGAAAATATGAAAATTCAAGAGAACATCTTCAAAGGTTAACCACATAACATTCATACTGGATTAGATCATCTAGCATAGACGTGATATTATTATTATTATTATTTAGCCTCAGTTTTGTTAAATTATGAATTGCGGAATAAAAACATATACTCTTCCAACGCAGTTTAACAAGTTTCCACATGCTCTGTTCATTTTGGATGTTCAAGAAGTGGATAACTCATTATAAGTTATCAGGAATATTCACTTATTTCATTTAGCAGGGATAGATATCAGCGAGTACGCAAACTACGCAAAGTATAATTAATAGAATATTTAACATCGGTTCAACAAATCAAAGAGCTCTTCCACAAAAACCATCCTTAAATTACTTAATGATTTATAGTTGTGTAATTGTAAACATACATGCCAACAAGATTTAATTTAAGTTTCATAGTTAAACGTTAATTGTTTTGGTGGATGGGTGGGATATCTATATTAAACACAAATGTGATAAATTGTTGGATTCGTCGGTTGATATAGCAACAGTTTCGAAAATAGAGCAGTTGAAAATCAATATAAGAAAAGCTAAAAGTTATGATGATCGTTATATGCATTATCGCAAATTGCTAACTATATGAAACAGGAAATGTGGAAGACTATTTTTAATTTAGCAAACGAAATTCTACCGATAATTAAAAGTTTGGAATTAGTTGGTCTTAAACACTTTAAAAACTCTTCAATGATTCTGTAGATGAGTATGTCAGTCATGATGTTTCCGGAACTGCTAGGAATTCTTGATTACATCTAGCTATTCTGATGATCAGTCTCTGTGATATTTATACAAGTTTCTATGGGAATAGTTTGCTTCTCAAAAAATCGTAATTAGCCGAATAACTAGATATTTACACAACGTTGTTGAATACTCTACGTATTATGTCTTAGGGCGCTTTCCATTTGTCGGGTCCGGCCAGTCTGGCCAGACAGTTTATCACCCTATGTTTGTAAAACAACTTCCTACCAGAACAGGCGAACTGCTCAGTACTTATACTCCGGTAGCAAGGCCATTCTGGCCTAAACCAGTTCCTTAAATCACAGCATTCCATTTGCTTGGGCCGGCCAAATTGGCCAGCTACGACAAATGGAAAGCGCCCTTAGTTCTTGCCGATTCAAATGTTCTTGTACATAAATCTATTTATTTATTGAAACTGTAAGAGTTGTTCGGTTTTCCATGTTTAGTGTAGCGACAACTTACTCCAGCTTTACTTAAGCTAAATTATAACGAGGTATCTACAAGAGATTATGTTCCGTGTAAAAGAAGTAGTCATAGAAGTGAACAGAATAAACGTGATGTTATTGTTCAGCTGTTCGTTACAGACACAGATACAGATAACTGATAATTATAGAGAGGATGGAAATTGCAATAGGTCTCAAAATGATAATTGTAATATTTCAACATTTAGGACAAGTTCTTACATTCTCATCTGTGCTGCACTGCACTCTAGATTTGAACACCTTATTCTCTACAGCAGAAGCACTTTTGCTAATTCAAAGCAGTACTTAATATTATAATGCTTTATTCTCCTGTAAAAACATTTAGATATAGAAAGAATGATTACAATACCGGCTAGGATAACAAAATAGATAACAAAATGACTTGATAGAGCTGATAGACATTACATCAGACATTGGACTAACAGTACAGTCACCTGAAGAGGGCAGGATTGGCGAAAGCTAGTGTACAAGAACAAGAACACAACAGAAGAACGCAGTGGGAAAGAAGAACTTACACAAGAAGATGGATAACAAAATGATTCAAGATTAAATGTACAGCCGCGCTTGGCGTTATTCACAAATCCTTCACTTAGTTATGTCCACTTTTGCTAAGAGTGTGCCGTGTAGTTTGCTGCATTCAAACTGAACTGTCTAAAGAGAACTGTGATAAAACAACTTTAACATGGCGGCTTTGTAACATTCTGTCGGCCAACAAGGCGTGTACATTGAAGATCCTGAATTGAACCTGTGCGTTATTTCTTTAGTGGCTTTTTTGTTGTGAGTACTGTATGCTGCCGTGAGTACTTTGCTTTTGCCGCCGGACGAATTTGTTTTGGCCGTGGTACTCTTGTTTTGCTGTTGGTGGCAATTGACCATAATGAAAACGATGGCGACTGATACATTTACCCATGATTCATAGGGCACGAAAACCCTAAAAGCACTTATAAAAATGCACTGAAAGGTGCTAAAACTTCAAAACTAGCATTCACAATGTTTTAGTACAAGGACGAATTGCGCAAAAATAGATGGCTTTCTATGTGCCTATTCGTTGTGTTAGGTTCGCAAGGTATTGCGGTTAAATGTACAGCCGCCATCTTTTTTATTATGGTCAATTGTGGACAAATGTACATGTATTTATAAAACTAAACTTTACTAATTTTTCCATTATTATACGATATTTATACAAACGCGTACAATAATGGCAATAGCCGAGTACGAATATCCTGCGTTATTACACACTAAAGTCACGGTTAACCACCGTTTTTTGTTTTTGTATTAGAAAAACTAACGATTTTACTTCCGACTCAGCACTGAAAAATACCCAGCCAGAGGTATTTATACTATAATTCAACAATAATTTTCATTGTAAAATGGCACGCAACCATTGGACTGATTCGATCACGTGATGATCAATTACCACGCGGTAAATATCAGGCGATACATCAGGCTCGGAAAGTAATATAACATAGGCGGCTCTAGATCGGAGCTATCTCTATCTGAGTGACAGTTTTTCAAGAATTTTCTGAAGATTATTGGTGTTTCAGAGCTGTTCAGATTTCACTGATTTTGTATTAGTCCAATCAAACGCTTGACACTCTTTGATTTGAATCGAGGGCCGGTAGAAAGCAGCCGCTTCAAGTCAGTTGCCAGTTGCCAATTGAGATGGTCAGTGCGAGTTGTGATGCGTTGCGTTGGAATGTCTGAATTGAATATTTATCTTTGCAATACTGCTATTTACGCTGAGTAATAGCTGAATATTCCGCGCACTGCTCAAAACATCTACCGAAGAACTTGTTGAGGACAATTCAGTTCCAGTATAAAATGCGGTAAAAATTGGAATGTGGAGGTAAACACCGATGTTTTCGTGACTCTTGATTCAACATAAGTTGACAAATTTATCGAAGTTTGTGAAAAAGCAAAAGCTGTTCTTTGGTACACGGACACTTGGAGAAAACTCAAAATGGCGCGCGTGAACCAAAAGCAACTAATTGTTAATTATTTATTACCTTAGTTCGACGCAGACCAAGATCGACGTTTGACCCAGAGTCGACTTATGATACGAACGCCTGAGTCGGTCGAAACTCAAACAGTCGATCTTAATTGGGACAAACGGCGAACTTATCATGCGCTTAGAGATCATTTCGCTTGAGTGTCAAAGATTGATCAGAACAAAATGCTCGCGTCAGCGAGTCACGCGTCAGTTCTCATCTCTGATTCGTTGCCAGTACTCAACTCTCGAATTGTATTGGTCAAATAAGCTGCGAAATCGTCTCTAATTGTTGAATTTAGTTCCATGAATGCTAAGATCGACGTTTAACCCGGGCCTAAAGTGCTTTAACGTTTTTAGAATAAAGTTATGCGAATGATTCATTTTCGGAGAGACCACGGTTTGGTTTACAAATTAAACAATCAACTCATACACTCAAGTTAATAAAAACACAAGTTTCCAGTGCTTCTTTCAGTAACGTTTTCTGGTCATCTCTAAAATTAGAGTGGTTACAGTTCAGCGACTATTAGGATTGACGGACAATTACGTAACTGAAGCAGTGTATATCAGCTAAAGTTAAGGATGGGTATATTTGTATTAGCGTAAGTTTATCACGACACAAATCCGATCAAGAATATTTCAACAGTGTAGCTGACGTATCATGAAAACACTAAATTCAATTTATAACAGACTATATAAATCTCTGCATGCTTGTATACATAGTCTAAACAGATACATGCATCCGATATATAATTCATGACACGGCAATACACTTTCCAGCATTCTCATTGGTTGAGGGTTGAAGGCAGTTTATTGAAATTTCAAAGTGCAGATTATTGAAATGCAGTAAATCTGTTTTGATGTATACAATTACCCACTGGCTATACCAACATACTATACTAACAACGATATCCACAGCGAACAATCTTTATAAATTCTTTACGAAATTGTTTGCTCATAGCGGCGTAAATCACCGGATTGACCATGCTGCTTAGATACACTGGTAAAACTGTTCCATAGTCATTTCCGCGGGCAAATGATTCAGTTGTGAGAACTCCAACATAAAGTAGAACGTGCCAAATAAAGGGCGTAAGCCAGCAAACATAATAAGCGACAAGTACACAAATAAAGACTTTTGTAATATTTGTCTCCTGAACGCTTATCGCAGAGGTTCCTCCTTGTAGGGTTGGGGCCACTGCAGCGTTGTGCTGCCGGATGATGCGGACGACCTTTGCATAACAAACGGGTATGACCACACTGGGAACGACGATGAAAATGATGCAAGATAAAGTCACAAACAGAATCTTGTGAGGACTATAAAAATGAGGAACGCATTCGCCATCTTGGATAGATTCAAATTCCATTCGAATCGCAAACCAACCAATGCCGAATAAGTAAACTATAGGCAGGACCCACGCAGACGCAATCATGGTCATTACATTTCTCTTCGTGTATATACTTTTGTAACGTGACGGGTGTAGTACACACACGTAGCGGTTGATAGAGACCAGAGTTAGTGTGAGAACAGAAACTCCTCCTAAAGTGTACCCCACATAGCCGTAGTATTGACAGGATAAACTCTCATCTTGCCACGTTGTTCCAGTGGCTCCTGACACGCTAAATGGCATCAAAAGAGTAGCCATCAACAGATCGGTTAGCGCTAACGACACAATGAACATGTTGGTGATGGTTCGAAGAAAAGGATTTCTGTATACCGCCGTACACACAAGTGTGTTTCCAACAAGCGCAGTGACGTTAACAACGAGATAACAGGATAATTTAACTGGACTAAAGTTGCCCTTTTCAGTCCTGACTAGATTTGAAACGTTTTTGTCAGTACTAAGTAAAGTGATATTGTTCATTTTCTCTTCAACTAACTTTAGGTTCTGATATTGAAGCGATCTATCTCAGAGTAACAGTAGCAAATGTATATAAACAACTATTCTATTTTAGTGAAACTCTCTTAGTGATGATATTCGTTTGATATGTACGTTACATTAATTAAACTGTTAATGAAAGAAAGCCGACGTATTTCTTATTAATATTTTACATTAATCAACAGGATGACTTCCTAGTTGTCAAATGGTAAAGCAAATATAGCAGTATTCTTTTTCATTAAGGGTAGAAACATGAGTAAATGAGGCGGTAGGGGGCAAAAGCAATCTCTACCAATACTGTCGTGCTTTATATAATGTCTTTTAATGATCGAAATAATGTTAAGTCTGTCCTAAGCTTGATCAAAACTTGCTAGCTGAACCGGATTTATTGCTGAACATTGTTCAACGATGAACAATTATTATTATTATCATTATCATTATTATTATTATTATGAACAAGTGACATTTTATGTGTTATCTAACTGCACTAAAATTACAGGGAAATTACAGATTCCATGTAATCATCTGCTCTAACTCGATTAATTGTCTTTGCATCAAGGTAAAATTTCAGCTGGAAGAGATAAGAACGTCCGAAAGAGAAGTGTATGAGAGTGCTATGGAAGTAAAACGTACATGAAGGTTAAATTATCGAGAAGGAAATGAAGCACCAGAGCTCCAATTCAACTAGAACCTTGTTCTATCTACTGCTCCTGTTGCCTTTTTGCATTTTTCTCGTTCCCAGAGCCCACGTTCTTTTAAGCATGCGGCGAGTAACGAAGGGCTCTGGAATAAAACACGAGCCAGCGCATATGTAAAACGCCGCTAGCAGGCCCACAAAGGTTTGGCGGACAAATGCATAACTGACGCAATGAAGTTGCTGAAGTTAAGGATGCGTCTATATTTATTAAAGTAATTTTATGACAACACAAATCCGATCAACAATATTTCAACAGTGTAGCTCATATTATGAAAGCACTGAATTCTAAAAAGACTACATAAATCGCTTCATGATTGCATACATGGTCAAAACACAGGCATCCAAGATATAATTGATGAAACAGTAATACATTTTCCTGTTTCTGATTGGTTGAGGGTAGAAGGCAATTTATTGAAATTTTAATGTGCAGATTATTGAAATGTAGTAAATCTGTTTTGATGCATACAATGACTCAGGGTCAGTATAGTGTCTATGAACGACATCCACAGCAAACAATCTTTATGAATTCTTTACGAAATTGTTTGCTCATAGCGGCGTAAATCACCGGATTGACCATGCTGCTTAGATACACTGGTAAAACTGTTCCATAGTCATTTCCGCGGGCAAATGATTCAGTTGTGAGAACTCCAACATAAAGTAGAACGTGCCAAATAAAGGGCGTAAGCCAGCAAACATAATAAGCGACAAGTACACAAATAAAGACTTTTGTAATATTTGTCTCCTGAACGCTTATCGCAGAGGTTCCTCCTTGTAGGGTTGGGGCCACTGCAGCGTTGTGCTGCCGGATGATGCGGACGACCTTTGCATAACAAACGGGTATGACCACACTGGGAACGACGATGAAAATGATGCAAGATAAAGTCACAAACAGAATCTTGTGAGGACTATAAAAATGAGGAACGCATTCGCCATCTTGGATAGATTCAAATTCCATTCGAATCGCAAACCAACCAATGCCGAATAAGTAAACTATAGGCAGGACCCACGCAGACGCAATCATGGTCATTACATTTCTCTTCGTGTATATACTTTTGTAACGTGACGGGTGTAGTACACACACGTAGCGGTTGATAGAGACCAGAGTTAGTGTGAGAACAGAAACTCCTCCTAAAGTGTACCCCACATAGCCGTAGTATTGACAGGATAAACTCTCATCTTGCCACGTTGTTCCAGTGGCTCCTGACACGCTAAATGGCATCAAAAGAGTAGCCATCAACAGATCGGTTAGCGCTAACGACACAATGAACTTGTTGGTGATGGTTCGAAGAGAAGGATTTCTGTATACCGCCGTACACACGAGCGTGTTTCCAACAAGCGCAGTGAGGTCAATAACAATATAGCAGAATAAATTGACTGGACTAAATTCGCCCTTTTCAGTCCTAACTAGATTCGAAAAGTTTTTGTCAGTTCTAGGGAACGTGGTATTGTTCATTTTCCCTTCAACTAACTTTGGGTGCTGATATTGAAGCGAACTATCTCAGTGTAACATAGAAAATGCAAACAACCATATTTTAGTGGAACTATCTTAGTAAACTAATGATATTCGTTTGATATATACGTTACATTAAGAAAACCGCCGTGTTTCTTATTAATCAACATTAATCAACAGGATGACGTCCAGGTTGTCAGATGGTGAAGCAAATATAGCAGTATTATAATTTTTCATTAAGGGTAGAAACATGATTAAATGAGGCAGTAGCTAGAGGGGGCAAAACCAATCTCTACCTATACTGTCGTGCTTTATATACATAATGTCTTTTAGTGATCTTTTAATAGTCTGTCCTAAGCTTGATCAAAATTTGCTACATGAACGATTCATTGCTGAACATTGTTCAACCACGAACAAATGGATTTTTATGTGTTATCTAATTGCACTGAAATTCACAGGGAAATTACAAATTCCACGTAATCGATTACACGATTAATATTTCAAAGGGTAAGCATGAAGCTACTGTTAATGAGAATATTCCAGACCGAATTAATTAATTGTCTTTGCATCAAGGTAAAATACAACACCTGCCCTGTGGGCGAATCTTTAAATTAAAAAATGTCAGCTGGAAGAGATAAGAACGTCTGAAAGAGAAGTGTATGGGGGCGCTATGGGAGAAAAACGTACGTGAATGCTAAATTTTCAAGAAGTGATGCGCCAGAGCTGCAATTCAAATGAACCCCTTGTCCTATCTCATGTGATTAATTTTTCTGTTTTCTTTTATTACTATAAATTTGAATTATCAGAGAATTAGCAACAAAATGAATGAAATAACGTATATACAAAGCTAAAGAAGAGGTTCTGCTTTTCATAAATGGTTTACATTGCAGTTATCAGTGCTTTGTCAGTGATTTATCACATATTACTTGACGTACACCAGCAAACTAAGACAAATTTTCTAAATCAAACTCGATTTTTACCAGTGCATATACTGATGTAATCTTAGAGCCGTTTAGATATGCAATGAACATGGTTTTCTTTTGCCGACAGTTCGCTGGTGATTTTCGATGCTTTCCTCATAACAGTGACTTAGTGAGAGATAAACTGCCGCCAAGTTCCCAAAGCAACTACCCCAATAACTTGCCACCACCATCTCCGAAAGTAATGTAATTTTTCAGAAGTCTCTGTTGATTTCCTAGTGTAAGGATTCCCCACCCCCTCTCCCCGCGAAAGTAACCGTACTTATCATGAAACACAAAAACTGTTTTGTTTTGTCTGATCTCCTAAAGAGAATCGGCGCCAAAAATATATTAAATAAAGACTCATTTGAATATTTTCAGAATTTTTTCAAAAGAAATACAAACACCGGATTAAAACACACTAAACACCACAAAAACACCACAAAAACAGATCATACGAACCAGAGTCAACCATACTTTAGTGGAACTCTCTTAGTAATGGCATTCGTTTGATATATACGTCAAATTAATTAAACTGTAACTGAAAGAAAGCCGACGTATTTCTTATTCATGTTTTACATTAATCAACAGGATGACTTCCTGGTTGTCAGATGGTAAAGCAAATAAAGTAACAGTATTCGTGTGGACACATGAAGAAATGAGGCGTATACTGTCGTGCTTTATATAATGCCTTTTAATGATCGAAATAATGTTAAGTCTGTCCTAATATTGATCAAGATTTCTATCTGAACGATTTATTGCTGAACATTGTTCACCGATGAACAATTATTATTATTATTATTAATATTATTATTATTATTAACAGGTGATTTTTTGGGTGTTATCTAATTGCACTGAAATTCACAGGGAAATTACAAATTCCATGTAATCATCTGCTCTAACTCTATTAATATTTCAAATGGTAAACATGAATATTCTGTTAATGAGAATATTCCAGACCGAATAAATTAATTGTCTTTGCGTCAAGGTAAAATGTCAGCTGGAAGAGATAAGAACGTCTGAAAGAGATGTGTATGGGGGCGCTATAGAAGTAAAACGTACATGAAGGTTAAATTTCAAGAAGTGAAGCTAACGCCAGAGCTGCAATTCAACTGGACCCTTGTCCTATCTACTGCTCCTGTTGCATTTCTATCTTTTTTGTCATATGATATTTTTCTGTTTTAGGCCTAGTCCGGGTCCTTAAGTCGCCTTAAGTCGCATTAAGTCGCCTTATGTTTTGGACAGTTATAGCTTAAGTCGCCTTAAGTTGTTTTAAGTCGCCTAAAGTCGCATTGCTTTTTTCACAAGTTGCTTTCAGTCGCCTTAAGTCGCCTACAGTCGTATTGCTTTCCCTATCGATTTTCCGATAGATTTCCGGAGTAGGCCTTGTTTTCTTTTTTGCTCTAAATGTGAATTAACAACAAATTGAATGAAATAACGTTCATGAAACTGAAGAAGAGTTTCTGCTTTTCATAAATGGTTTACATTTCAGTTATCACTGTTTTATCAGTGCTTTATTACAATAACGCTATGTTGCTGTAAATCAAACTCGATTTCTACGCGTGCATATACTGATGTAATCCTAGAGTTTACATATGCAATGGATATGGTTTACTCTTGCCGACAATTCGCTGATGATTTTCTTAACAGTGTGAGATCAACTACCGTAATAGTAACGTTCCCCAAAGCAACTAACTGTAGACTTAACTGGTAAATAACTACCCCAATAACTAACCACCACCATCCCCGAAAGCTATGTAATTTTTTAGAGGTCTCTGTTGATTTCCTAATGTAAGGATTCCCCACCCCCTCTCCCCGCGAAAGTAACCGTATATATACTTATCATGAATCACAAAAACTGTCTAATTTTGCCTGATCTCCTAAAGAGAATCGGCGCCAAAAATATATTAAATAAAAACTTAGTAGCAATATTGATCTGGAACTCTGGCAACAGAAACAAAGCCGTACAGCACATTGCAGTTCATGCGAAGGATGATGTGACGTACGAGAACGTCTTGTCGTATTTCCATCGTTTTCTTTATCTTTGCTCTCTGTTAAGTCTGGCCATATTAACGCAACGTTTGGGATTCCCGATGAGTTTAGATTTAACAGTTCGACGAATTTAAAAATTCATCTAATCCATAGTGATAAATATTTGTTATTGTTAGGGATTTTTAAATCATGTAACCCAGTGTCAAATCATGATGAGCGATTCCTATTCCACAACAAACCACTTATTTTGCACATATTTCTCCATGATCAATCGCGATTGATTCTTTCATAGGTAATGGTGTAGCAGGTTGGTTGCCCAATGAAGTCGATTAATATCCAACTGTATGATTGATGTTTATTAGCGTGTTCAAGTTGAGAAAGAGCTAGAACGTTAGATCTTAAATTTGAGTATCATCATACCCAACAGGAAAGGGTCATTTGGACGCCCACCCCCACCCCCAAGGTTACAGACAAAACCTAATCTTTGACAGAGATTTATATGGCTTACATCTAACTAATTAGTTTCCGTCATGGTTATATATTACCCATCACATGGCGTGTTGTTTACCCATGATGTGTTGTGATCTATATACTGATGAACTTCAGTTGGAATACGCTTCCCAGGGACATCCGGGACAGCAAATCATCTGCACTTTTTAAATGCAAACTTAAGAATCACCTTTTTAAAATCGCTTTTAGCCAGTAGTGATAATATTTTATTATATTAGTAGTACAAATAGTAATAATAATAATAATAATTACCGTAGTGACCATATCTTATTTATTTTATTATAATCTCATCCTTTTATATATCATTGTAATTTTTAACATTTTATTAGGTATTTATACATTATTGTAATGCGCACTTGAATATTTTATATATAGAATCTGCGCAATAGGGTTAAGTTAAGGCATATAAAAGTCCCGTACGCCCGCGCCTTGAAATACGCCGGTGCCGTGTGGGATCCGTACACCCAAAATATATACAAGATCATATATACAAGAGCAGCCAGATTCGTCAAGGGATGCTACTCTAGAGAACCTGGAACTATAACAATACAATACAATACAATACAACACAACACAACACAACACAACACAACACAACGCAACGCAACGCAACGCAACGCAACGCAACGCAACACAACGCAACACAATACAATACAATACAATACAACACAACACAATACAATACAATACAAACATTATTAACTTAACCATGATGTTTAAATTCTTTACTCGAACTGTTGAAGAATGGAACACGCTCCCTAAAGGTGAAGTAATACGAGCAACATTTGTGCCCAACTTGTAAGTTGGTGCGTGTTGTTGCGCGTATTACCATGTCCTTGGCCAAATCGTCGCGCAACAAAATTCGTTGTTGCAAGTTGAGCTCGTGCTCCTTATTCCTCTCATCTGATTAGTCAGTCAAATTAGCGCGAGCACTCAAGCTGTTTTTTCACTTCCCTCAGAAGTCCTATCTGCAGACTGTGTAGCGTGCTTTTGAACGTGCTTTGATCGATGTTGTACTTTTTACTCAGTTCTTCGCTCGCCGCCTCTTTGGCGAGTCTGTTTTTCTAGTCAACTTTAGACGTGTCCCACAAACAAGGGAATTTTTCCAAATCATTTATTAACTGTAACTTTTTCTCTTCAGAAAGTCTCTCCTCCAAAGCAATGGGACTTGAGTTTTCACTTGTTTTTTCACTCTCTTCCATAAGCTCTACAACGAATTTTGTTGCGCAACAAGTGGGCCAAATACGTGGTAATACGCACAACAGCACGCACCAACTTGCAATGCAACAATGCTGCGCTACAAGACGGGCAAAAATGTTGCTCGTATTACTTCACCTTTAGTTTAAGACCATCACAAACTTCAGATTTTATTGTTTTTCTAGAATGTGTAGTAATGGAATCAAAAGCTGTTGACACCAGCATTGAAAGGGAAGAGAACTCTATTGAGATTAAAGTGCAAGGAAACGATAATGCTTCTAAGAAAACCTTTAAAGTTGCAAAGGTGAGTTGTCTGAGTATGATATATTTAATTGAGATCCCCTGAAAAGAATACATTACTTGCTAAAAATTTTGGATGATTTTAATTTCGAGCAAAAATAGTATCTGAAAATAAAACCTGGTCTGAAATTTTTAAGCATCCAAAATTTTAAGCGTCTGAAATTTTTACAGTACAGTATAAAACGTTATTATATGGTAGGGTGGATTCCTAGGTCTGTAACCAGATCCCTGCATTCTGATTAGCTGAAATTTAAGCCTGTATTTTACCGTACAGACTTTTCACAAGCTGCAGACACAACTTGCATATTATTTCAAAACAGCATACGTGGATCTCACTGTCAGGAAATTGGAAAAGTGTCAGAAAATTAAACATCCAAAATAAAAGGTCCAAAATTAACATCCAAAACTATTTGCAAGTAATGTAATCATGATAAGACTGTGGCATGGTTTATTCAGACACATTTCTAAAGGTGATTTCAAGTTGTTTTAACTCGTGTCCTTTTACTTTGCAGGGTCAACCTCTAAGTACATTGATGGACGAGTACTGTCACTTTAGAGCGCTGCCTAGATCCAAAATAACATTTCTCTTTGATGGTGATGTACTTAAGGGAACTGAAACTCCAGAAGATCTTGACATGGAAGATGAAAATGTCATTGATGTTAGAGTAAAATAGCTACAATGTGTTTAAAGTTATTTATTTATTTTGTAACAGGCAGCGATAGAACTGTAAACACTGGACCTGTGAAATGTAAATGATGTGATAGATAATTTTGAGAAAATGGGGTGCAACTAAAGGAGTAGGTCAAACACATGCCCCAACCATTTTTTCACCAGATACAGCCGCTACCAGTGTATTAGGGGTGGGAGGGGAGGCGACAAGTCAGGGTGGAAGAACCCTTTTCTGGCTTTCCATATTAAAGACACCTGTGGGTTGTAAAGGTCAATATTTCGAATACAAGCTCTTGTGGCTAAAAACAAAAATAAATATATCAAATACCAGAAAAATGTTATGGAGGCCCTGTACTTTGGCAGAGGTGATCTTTTGATCAGCAGAAAAACTAACAGTTTGTAAATGTCTCCAAGTGGCTTTGTAATAATTTGATATTTTTTCATGATTTTAACAAAGTATAATACCAGTACTTACAGCCCTGACGTACCATCAGGGCCGTAGCAAGTGGAGGGGTGGGGGGCGTGCCAGTTTTTCCAGCAATTTTTGTGGCTACTAAGTGGAAACACCAGAGAAAATGTTTTGTTATTGGTTTGTAATGCTTTAATTATAGAAAAGCAAATATAACTCAAAATATATCAACACTGAGACCCTATGCTACTGGCATAATATTGGATTTGGTGTTTTAGGTTGATTTTCACTTAATTACACTTTGTTACTGATTCTGAAGGGAACAAATAATATAATCGATATGAAACAATGTGTTGCGTTCAGCAAATTGCCCTAAGTTTGAGAAAAACAGCAATTTTTTATTAGTTTTAGAGACTCAAATTATTGTTTCCAATAGTGTTTAAAACGCAGCAAATACGTTTTCAGACAAACTGATTTTCCGGCCCCAGACCCCCCTAGATGGCACTCGGTTGTGCCCCCCTCAGTTTTTCAGTTTTTGCTACGGCCCTGACCATTGCTGATTAATGAAAAAATATCATGAAAATAGTACTTTTTACACTGTCACACACCAGTTTTGACCCACTATTTCAATACAATACAATGCACTACAATAATCATTTATATATATTATTTAACGAGGGTAGCACTACGATTTTGATTTGAGGGGAACTTAGTAGCGACACTTCAAGTACAGAAAATGAAACAGTTATAGCAATAAACAAAACAGACAAATGAATGTATTTATTTCTAGATTTTGCCTTTTAGTATCAGAGATGTTTATAAATAACCAAAAGTTCTTAAACATTAAGATTTAGTTCCAGAGGAGACGAAGGGCAGTAGACCCTACCACATACCCCAAATGGGTTCATGTGTTTTGACCTGCTCCTAAGTGTCATTTTTTTCCTTTTTATTTGGATACATGTATATACACATACAAGTAACATTGCTTTCACAGGGTGCAAATTAAGGTTTATTTCTGGCCTACAAATTTTCAGTTTTGCTTTACTAATTACTGTAGATCTTTGGAATTTGTACACCGTCTGTTAAGTTTTTAGCCTAATCTTGAGTTTTGTCCTACTTTTCGTCATTTGTAGGCCCTTAATTTGCACCCTGTTTTCATAACTTAAAAGATTGCAAGATGTAAAATTGTTATTAAAAACTATTAGTATCACTATTGCCAGATTAGTTTCTGTGATGGAAAATAGTACCACAGCAAGTAAGAGTTTAAAAAAATAGCATATAGCATATAAGCACCTATTGTGTAAATATAATTATGATTGTTGTACAAATTTGTCTGATAAACTGAGAAATATATGATTATATGTAAATAGCATTATACATGACTGTATACGAGGTTATAGTATGTATGTATATTAATAGCATGATAGTTTAGCATTCTACACGACTGTATACGAGGTTATAGTATGTATGTATATTAATAGCATGATTGTTGTGCCTGCTTCTAGATGTCCATGAGGTTATCCTGTAAACTGATATATAACATATATATATGTTTAAAAAACATTTTGTAGCTACTTTGTAAGTTTCTAATGTCAGAAATTATGTAAAAAAATGGGGGGTCACCATTTTTGGAGAAAACGTAGTTAATCTATAAAGGAAATGATTTTCAAAAGTGAAATGGGGGTCTCCGTGCTTCCAAGACAGCAAAGGCAGCTCAAAGTACCGAATGTGGTCACTAACTTGACTGTCATGTGTGACATATATTACATCATACATGCGCAGAAAAGTTGCGCAGTAACAATGGGCTCAAATGCCCCTAAGTGCACTATAGACCTTCTACGTCATTTTACATGTGAAAGTTGAGCATTAAAATGAAAAGGAACACTGAACATGTTTTCTGGGAGGCATTGTTCTGACCACAG
>JANVCH010085430.1:0-15372 GCA_025505405.1 Epizoanthus rinbou | reverse complement strand
AATAGGTCTACCTAGCAGCCCTTGGGGGGTGGGGTAACAGGGCTACCTAGCAGCCCTTGGGGGAGAGGAGTAATAGGGCTACCTAGCAGCCCTTGGGGGGAGGGGTAAAACGGCTACCTAGCAGCTCTTGATTGGTGTTAGTAATACAACACAAATATTTTTTCCTTGAGGTGAATATCGTTGCCTCTATACAGTATTTGATATTTTAATGCCTTCGAGTGTCAAAGTTTGATTCCTTCCTAGTCTACTTCAGTAGCATTCAGCTCAGTACGTGTACCAACAGGCCCTCCCTGAAACTCAGTGACGGGAGCATTCCTCATAAAAACATTAGTATTGTATGATTATTTGAGCCGGATAGTCACATGTATTGATTCATTTTGAAACAATAGCAATGACATGTAAATAGCGCTCATATAGCAAATAAGAACATATTATAAATACTTTAGCTATGCGGTTCTTAATATAAAAAGAGTGCATGTTACAAATCCTAAGCTAGTGGTAAGAGTTTCCTTTAAGTTAGCCATATTATTTTACTTTTAGAACTGAATCGGAATGACAACAACAATAGAGCAAAAGCAATAGTATAGACCGAATCCTAACATGGCCACCATCTCAGAGAACCCTGCCAAAGTTACATGGAATCGAGGTTAGTCAGTCCAGGATTGGCGAGTGTTTTCCTGTGAAATTTTCGTGTTTTCGATTTGCGTTTGCACAGATGTTGTAATCTCAACAACCACAAAATGAAAATCAAGTGACTTTAGGCATCATCGAGCTTGCTGGTGTGACAGAGGATTGACTAACCTCGACTTCATGCAGTGGCGGCCATATTCGGATTAGGTGTATAGCAATAGTATAGCTGAACGCATATCTGAAATTCTGAATATTAATCTTCCTCGTCCGTGTGAACCTTAATCGAAGTTTCAAGAATCCTATTTCTATGTGCCCAGTCAATAAAGTATGTACACTCGAGACCGCTAGTCTGCAGACTGTCAGCTGGTTCCCGCCAGACTGACCAGCACACACAGCATGCAGCAGTCGCTAGTGACGCGCGCACGGGAATCTCTCTGCCAGACGTAGACTTGTCCGACGGAAGAAAGTAACGTGATCTACGTCTGGTAAATGTTGATAGAACCGAAATTTCAAACGCAAAATTACTTCCGAACATAAGCCCACCCGAAAATACGCCCATCGGCTTATATTTGTATAAAAGGTATGGTCATTTTCAAGACGAAAACCTTGGCTTATATTTGTATAAAAAGTATGGTCATTTTCAAGACGAAAACCTTGGCTTATATTTGTATAAAAAGCATGGTCATTTTCAAAACGAAAACCTTTCCATCCAGTCATAAACCCCCTAAAATTGAACATAAGCTGGCCCAAAATAAGTAAGACAAAGGACAAAGCCCTTTGAATAAAAACAAGCCCTGGGTTTAGTATTAACAGTTTATGGTATATTGAAGCCTTATGTTCTTAACTGATGTAGTTTAGGAGATGTCATTCGTTGCATTCTACCCAGGAGGGGGCCGGAAGGAATATTATTAACATTCTTCTAGTAGTTTCATGGTTGAAAAACGTTGCTTTGGTTTCGTGACCGCACCCATCGTAACCTCTAAATTTGCAGTCACATCAACAGAATAGGAATGCTAGATTGTCCAACGAACTATGTTTGTCCATGAAAAGCATCAGAAAGGAAAGATAAGCTGGGATTGAGGTTTTAAAAACAGATAACTGTCATAATTGCAAAAGCCCGAGAAAACGAAGGCAAGGAAAAAGCAAACCAACAGTTTGCAGAAGACCAGGCAAACAAATTCCTGTGCCTAATGTGGAGCTGACTAAATTTGAGTAATGTAATATTAGTTCTTGATTAATATTAACTTAGTTCTTGGTAATTGTTGATACTAATTTAAAAACGTTTCGTGGCCCAACAATATTTTGAAAAATGTTTTCATAGGCGCGAAAAATTTGGGATTTGAGTTGCATGATTCAGAATTGTTTCCTTTTGCTCCCTCCCGCGCAGAATTAACGAGAGCTTCCATAAGGAAGTACTCTGCCAATACAAAACGATATCTTTCACAATCAAGATATTTCAGTATGATAAATATAATGTTGTTGCCATTTCTTTTAATCAAACTACTTTTTGGAAGTTCGGGCTTTAGTGAAACAACAGACCCATTTGTTTTAGGGTTGAAAGTACTAACGTGCATGATGTCGAGCCAGATCTAAGCCAAATCATTTCCCACCATGCATTACACAAGCAGCAATAAAAACCCAAATTTCCCTCTGTTCGTTCAACGGTGTGATGTCACTTCGGTAGTATAGAATCCGCAAAATACTACTTTACTGATTCATTATAAGCGGACCAACCATTAAATATTGTGAGAAATAGGAAAGGTCAAACACCAGCGAAAAGATGTTATCACGGTATGTTCCTATGTAAAAATAAAAAGCGTGGAATAAAGGAAAAACAATTTGAAGATCAAGTTTGAAAGAAAAACAATTTTCAAGTAAATTGTTTTTTACGGCCCACTCCTCAATATCAAACGGTTGAATCCTAATCTTTATTCGCCCTGCGGGGGAAAAATTTTTCCAGAAAGCCGGCGCATTATTTGTACAAAGATAGCTATAACAAAACAAGTCTTATTGCTACTGGTTAACTGACTAATATAAAGCCGGACTACTCACAAGGGCTGGGTCTGTTGGTGTATAAACACTAGTGAGCTGTCCTATTTATTGGTATCTATCTATAGCTACGTATTGTGGGAGAGCAACTCAGACGAGAATATCGCTCATCCAATCTCTTACTAAACTATGAAACTAGAAAACAAACAGTGCGCTATCTCACGTTAAATCATATTGTCAGTGTCCGGTATTTAATTAAAAACCCACGCCCCTCGATTAGACGTTACTCCTTTTGTGATGCATGAAATATTGAGAATAATTTAAACTTCATGTGTCTAACTAACTGAGGGCGGCAGTGTTATTATTTGCCAAAGGACCGGTTAGACAAAATACCAACGATTTATTTATATCAATTTGATTATCGCTGTACTCTTGAGTAAACCGCCTATTGTACTGAGTACAATGCAAAATGCTCGATACAATCTGTTTAACCAAATAAGTATAACTGAAATAAATATCCTTGGTATATATATCACAACTTTTCGGCTGCTTGAGTGTTCTTTTTCGACAACCGTTCAGTTTAGCTTCAGTTCACCAGCTCATGCAAGCAAAGCACTTAACACAAGTTAAATAGTCTGTGGTGTTGACGGCTTTTCTTGTCTAACCATCACACAAGCCAGGCAACCAGCTAATAACAAAACAAGTTGACACGTAAAGGTTGTGACACAACTCGACCGAACGAAACAACTGGAAAGGTAATTGAAGTATTTTAATCAGTGTAATCTAGCTTGCACCACAATATGAATCATAGGTAAATTCAGCAATAGTCGGCCGATATCTTCTAAAACCGTGGGCAGTCTATACGAAGTATAATTATTCGAATGAAAGCTATCGATGAGTACTTTCCGCTATCTATTACCGGCAGAGACTGAAAACGTTTCGTTTATAAACAAGACCGTATTTTTTAAAAATGGCTTTTCTATCCAAACAGTTTCAGATTGTAATACTATCCCTGAAGATTCCCAACTTGTACAATGTTTTGCTGTTATGCAGCCAGGTTCTTTTGTGAAGTTCTTATGGAAGCATAAGATGACTTTTAAAATCGATATAGAGATCTTCAAGATTCATCCAGCCCCAGTGTTGACCAACGTATTCCTACAGTATTACTAAGAACAAAATATCTTGATTTAGTATTGGGTACCATGTACAAGTCACTGCCCATTTCGCCTGAGCACTTTTACTGTATCGTGACATGCAAGGACAATTTAAAACCACGATCAGTCGTGCTTTTGTAGCTGAAACGGTTCTATATCACATTTTCAAAGCGTGTTATAGATGCCTATAAACACGAAGCAATGTTTTGATTAGAACTTTTTAAAAGTTAAATTAAATTATTTCCCTGCGACCCATTTGCAACCAAGATTACCTGTGGATGCAAGTGAATTCTTGGGACCATTTAATCCTGAATGGTTCACTTTTGCCAGTTCGTGTACTTTTCTGTCCTGCTGCTAGCTACAAGGCCGATTTAGTTTGGCGAGCAATGCCAGCGAGACAGTTTGCGGTTATGTTGTTAACTTGTTTTATGGAGACTTTTTAGAAGTAAACTTCCGGTAGTGATATAACGATTCGTATACCAGTACGATTGTTTTTCTTCGGATATTTGGTTTTTATCGTAAAGCAAGCCAGACTGAACCAGTCAAAGTGCAACAATTCAACATGCCATAGCCCGCATTCATCACTCAATTTAGCAACTAAATTTTCACTTTTGTATTACTATATTGTAAATAGTGTCTTTGAATTAGTTTTTAAAAAGGCACTTTAAAGACTTATTATTATTATTATCTTTATTATTATTATTATTACTAATTTGAGCTGAGAAAAGTATTGATATAAGTAGAGTAACATTTATTTCGAAATCCAGTTTCATATCCGTATTTCCTCGCGTCCAGTCCAGGCTGGCAGAAATCTGTTTAGTTGTTAGCTGTTTTTAAACATCCCTCAAAGAAGATATTGCATTACTCTGGCCATGCACAATCATTGTTTTCATGAAGCTTTGCATGATTTGGAAGGATTGATCAAGTAAAGGTGGAGATATCGAGCGTTTCAGTCATATCGCGAGGGTGTGTATGTTACCCTTAATTATCAC
Source organism: Epizoanthus rinbou (assembly GCA_025505405.1). NCBI lineage: Eukaryota > Metazoa > Cnidaria > Anthozoa > Zoantharia > Epizoanthidae > Epizoanthus > Epizoanthus rinbou. The sequence continues at coordinate 10,607 of JANVCH010085430.1, read as the reverse complement.
AGCAAATAGAAAAATGTAAGTGTCCAAGGCACTATTTTTGAGACTAGCTGATGACGGTATACCATTAAAAGAAATGCAATCAAACTTTTCGGAGTCGGAGTTCGTACCATCAGTTCCTGAGAGAGAGGTGATGCGACAATATTAAGTTTGGTAGGTTCCCGTGCCAAAAGCTGATCTTTCACTCACGTCGCAGCTGTAGTAAATTGTCCGTTCATTAAAAGCGCAGCTGCCACTTCAAGAGCGATGTCTCAACACCAAGTCACGAAACAGTATATTTGTTCTTAAAAATTGTCTTGTGTAGTTGTAGTATGGTCCACAACTGAAAAATGATCTTGAAATTCTTATTTTCTGATATCCACTGATTAACAAATCGACAAGAAATTAATATTTTATTATTTGAAATGTGAGCATCAAATATGATGAGATATTTGGAAATCACTTATTGTTTATATAGTCTATAGATGAAAGAAAATTTGCAATATGGAGTATTACATTAGTATTTTAAAAACAACAAAGTTACACTAAATGAAATTATTCGCTAACACAATTGTACAAATCGTGGAAGATAATTAGTACAAAATACTCGTCCGTGAAAGAGGATATTAAATGTACTGATACAATATGCGAACGGAATATACCGGCACGCACAGTCAATGTGGAGTTAATACGTGATTACCTTCTTTAGCAGTGTCATCTGCAGGTTTTACATCTGTCGCAACATCCCTGCTTATATTGATTTCGTCTTTTAAGGTCGAACGGAAATGCAGCTTTCTCAAAGCGCATGTGATATATATATCACGGCAAAACAGTACTGGCTTGTGCGCAACGGTGCGGAGCTGACAAGGGTACTTATTGGGTTATCAAAGAGCACAAACTAACGAAAATATCCCATAACTTGTGCTGCAGCTATTGCTTCGAGGTCAAAAACAGTGAATGTCGTTACGTACGATTAACATTTCGCAACTGATTATATCCCGAGAATTGGAGAAGAATTTTCACGATCACATCCACTGATCCAGGCGATATCAGAAAATATTTTAATAACGGCTTCCCTGAAGTTCCAAGAGTACGCAGATTCTGTGGTAGTCTAAAGTTTAATAGGTGAGTTGTGACTAAATTGATTTTAAAACTATTTTAGACTCCACCAATCCGCAACTTTACTTCTTATAGTCTTAGTTGCCAAGTACCGAACTGCAGTGTTGTCCGAATGCGGGTCTACAAGAACAACAATTTCTAACTACTATGCTTCATGTTGCTTCTTTGTATAAAACATAGAGTCAATATAATTAACAGAGTTAACCTTCAAGATTTAGAGCTTTATTCAAGGAGCTGACCGGACCCAGCAAAGCAAGTGTAAGTGAAGAATAGTGATGCCATTGCCTTCGCCGTTTCGCGTGCTTTGCTGTCCATCAATTATCGGTCAGATAGTGTCTTATATAGGTTATATGTGCCGGAATAATTAAGGAATTAAGTAATTAACAATTTAGCAGTTCAAACAGAATATTATAAAAATAAACTACGTCTTTATACATAAACTATTAAGATAAAGTTAACAAGGCTTCCGGGCTCTTTACTCCTTATGCTGCACACGTTTCTTAGTAATAGACAAGATGAGTTACAATGATCGATTCAATTTAAAATATCGGCAATTGTTAATACGAAACAGATTTGTGTTAGCCGGAATGCGTGTCCGAGAAGGGAAAGGGAAGGGGTTCTCGACGTATACACGTCAGTCAGATACTGAGATAGGCTTCTCGCCGAACAAAAACAACCCCTACAGACGGATGCCCTAATTCGTTCTGGGGTGGTTCAAATTCATTATTGCCAACCCCTAGTAGTAATGGGTGCCAAACAATGCTGTCTCTCACAAGTAGTTCATCTCCTTTTTTGCTGGCGTACTTTAAACACCTCAAAAGCTAACCCGGCGAAAACCGCAAACATTGACATTCACATTGTATATAGGTGACAAAATATGTTCTTTTGTGTTGTGTGTGTGTGTGTTGGGCAGGTACTTTCTCTGTACTGGTGTAGGCCTCAAGAGCTTGTGGTACACATTACAATTCTATATGGGCCGTGTTCCTTTACTGATCAGTTTACAATATTGTCTGTGATTTCTAACGAACGATTGGAACAGTAGCAAATCATTAGCATCGCTTTTGCAGTTCTAAGTGAGATCTCATGGGCTGCTAATATCGCGACAAATAGTTAAAATTTAAAAAAGCTTCATACTTGCCGCCAAGATCAATAAATTGCCCACGGATGAACTGAACGTAAATTTTCCACATTTTAATATTCCATTCTGGCAAAGTCTTTTGAGAATTTAAGAAATACTAAAAATTAGTAGTGTTCACGATGGGCGTTCGTGTTCAAGGAACATTTTCAACCTTGTTAATATTGGATGAAGGTTTATTATTTGAGTTATCTTCAAAGTCAATCTGACCACAAATATCCGTTGTTATGCAATCAGTTTCTATGTTTATTATTAAAATGCCCCACGATTATTTAATTACGCATTTCGACCACGGATTCGTTCTGTCCTTGGTAATTGCTACCGAGTACAGCTCTAATAATAACCACACAAAAGCATGCACAAATTAAAGAATTAATGATCGGTACTGGTTCGCGCCTAGCCTGGGGGTATTTGATCTATTTCTATGCTACAGCGAGTACAAGTACTCTGATCTGTTTTCATAGTTCTACGCCGGACTATATATCGTCTTTTAGTTGGCTTTCTGTGAGAGTTAGTTTTTCCTAAGACATTTGCAAACCACAACAATGGATGTCTGTACTATTGTATTATCTAAATGTTGGCTTTGAAATACTGTCTTGTAGTGTACACGAATAGCTGTCCACCAGTAACCTGGAAAGCACTAAAGGTTGTCAGTTCGGTTTAGTCAAATTTTAACTTTAACTAAGGTTATTGGCATTTCTATTAAACTGGAAGGATACACGTGAAATCAACAAAATATTTGCATCGCGCTCCCTATACGGCTATAGACCCATCACAACTCGTGCGGATTTATCCTCGAATAGTTTACTTGCTTGAAAATGTGTTTTACTTTTAGTGAGAAACTACAGGCATCGCGAACGTTTTTAAACTAAAGTTAGTGAAGTACATAACACGTCGATTAATGATTATCAATATCCATTGTGCAAAGACTAAGTTTGCTTGTTTAGGTCTGTTTACCATGACATCTTCGAAAACAGCATTTTATGGGTGGAGTTTGAGAACTCTTGGAACTTATTGCGTATCCATATCTCCAGCACTACTTCTATAAAGCACACAAAAGACTAAATATTCAGAATGGGAACACCACTGGACTGGCAAAGTATTATGTTATCAATATTCCGAGTGGTACTCAGCGTGTTTTATCCACGAAGTATATTGTGTATCGACCTGCATTTACACTAGATGTCTAAACTGGCTAAAGAACCTTTTCACTAGGGAAATCAACTGTTGAATTGTAAATTGACCTTATCACAGAGACATTTGTTGTACACTCAACTCATCTTACTGAACGTTTCATATTTTAGTTTTCGTTGGTCATTATTTAATCTTTGTACTGTATAACAGTGTAAAACTTAAGTTGTCGCTTGTCAATATCGCATGTATAATTAGTATAAACAAAGATATCCTTGTTAGTCGTTGAAGTCATTATTAAATAAAATAATTAAGTCGACCAATGGCAACTGGAAATTACCATACGATATCTGCCCGAAAAGCCGATCCACAGGCGATTGGCGTGTAGTGTTTACAACACTAATATCTGTTTAACACTTGTGGAGGTGGCTGTTCCACCTCCAAGTGTTTTGATAGTAGATCATTTATCAACTAACGAGGGTGTTAATTATGCGTTATTTTCTGTCAACAGCCTGCAATCAGCCAGCGGTCTGTCACGGAGGTCCGTCAACTTGGTAGATAATTGGGTGTCACGCTGCAATAAACACTTGTTCACACTTGTGGAACAGAAGAAAATGGCGTCTTTTATGTCAATGAAGGCATTGTATTTGTTATTGTTAACCCTTCACTGTGCACTTCCAATTCGTGGAAACAATCTTTTTGGAAGAAACACGGAGCAATGCCCACGCGGTTGTCTGTGCAGCAGGTCGAGCCTTATGATGGTTTACTGTGAACGGGAACGTGGCCGACCTCCCATGACACAGCTGCCACGGAAACTTCCAGTGCAAGTCGAGTTTCTGTCCCTGGCAAACAATGAACTTACAAACATCGGTCGCAATGACTTTTTAAACTTAACCCGCTTATCGACTCTCAAACTGCGGGCGAACAGGTTAATTCGATTACCAAGTGGAGTGTTCCGTGACTTGAGATCCCTTCGATCTCTTAACCTTGGAGCAAACCGTTTATCAACACTTCCATCCAACGTATTTCAGAGTTTGGTAACCCTGCGGGAATTATTCCTTGACAATAATCGGTTGAAACAGCTTCCAAAGGATTTATTTAAAGATTTACCTTCGTTAAAATATCTCTACTTGTATAATAATAGACTTGAGAAGTTGCCAAGGACTATATTTACCGGAGCACAATCTCTGCGGAGCCTTTCGCTTGACAACAACTTGTTGAAAGAGCTACCCGCTGGAATATTTGCGACACAGCGCTCATTAATTCGACTGACACTAAGTAACAACAGAATTAGCGAGGTCAACAGGGCATTATTCCAACCAGTCGCGTCCACACTAAAAGTACTAAAACTTGAAAATAACAACCTGACTTCATTATCTGAAGGTGTGTTTGCGGGATTTTCACCTCAAATTCTAATCTCGATACATGGAAACCAATTTCACTGCAACTGCAAGTTGAAGTGGTTCAAACACTGGTTAGTTTCCAGGGGGGTGAGAATATACAGCCGTGAATTAATCAAATGTGCATCCCCTAGTCATTTGGCTGGGAAAACAGTTTCCATGGTTCCTGACAAAAAGTTTATTTGTCGTAATGGAGGATGGAGTGCATGGAGTAATTGGTCTACATGCTCACATTCTTGTGGGAAGGGTATGCAGAAATCTGAACGAACTTGTACAAATCCTACTCCAGATGTGGGTGGGCAGGATTGCAAAGGCACTGGAAAAATATTTCAGTCCTGCTTAGACAATCCACCTTGCCCACTGACGTTGGATAGCATATGGAATTCATGGTCCACCTGGCGGCCTTGTACCAAGACTTGTTCAGGTGGAACAAGATCAAGAACTAGATTTTGTAGGCGCATTGGAAGGAGAAAATGTGCTGGAGATGCTGTTGAAACAAGAATATGCAATTCTCAGCCTTGTCCAGTTGATGGACAGTGGGGTATATGGTCAGAGTGGAGACATTGTAGCAAAACATGTTCTAATGGTACAAAAGTTCGAACAAGACAATGTGATAATCCCAAACCTATGTATGGTGGGTATAACTGTACTGGAAATCTCTTGGAAACTGAGGATTGCAACTTGCAAGCTTGTCCTGTTGATGGACATTGGACAAAGTGGAGCTTGTGGAGTCCATGCTCTGTAAGTTGTTCATATGGACAGCAGGTTAGACACAGATTTTGTGCTGACCCTCCACCACAACATGGTGGGAACAATTGCCCAGGTGAATCAAGCACGGCACAAGCATGCTTCAGACAACATTGCCAAGTCAATGGAAGTTGGGGCACATGGAGTCGGTGGTCTGCTTGTAGCAAGACATGTGCCAATGGGTGGCACCGGAGACACAGACTCTGCAATAGCCCTGCCCCACTGCATGGGGGTAGTGACTGCAAGGGTGTGGCAAATGAGACAGAACGGTGTCACAAGCTACCATGTCCTCCCAAGAGCTGGTGGGGTAAGTGGTCTAACTGGAAGCAGTGCAGCAAAACCTGTGGCACTGGCCAACAAAAAAGAACCAGACATTGCCATGGATTTGCATATGAAAAATGCACAGGAGTTCACACAGAAACAAAGGATTGCAACCTGGGTATTTGTTCCATCAATGGAAAATGGAGCAAATGGCAACGTTGGGGCAAGTGCTCAGTCACCTGCGGATTGGGCGAGCAGGCGCGTCATCGACGCTGTAACAATCCATCACCAGAGTTTGGTGGAAAGAAGTGTGAGGGCCAAGGAGTTGAAATGCGAGCTTGTTACCGAACTGAATGCCCCATCAATGGTGGGTGGAGTGTATGGTCCAACTGGACCGACTGCTCTGGAACTTGTGGCAGTGGGCTCAAAGTAAGAACTCGCATTTGTAATAATCCAGTACCACAAAGTGGTGGCAAAAACTGCTCAGGTGATAGCTTGATGGTTCAGAAATGTCACATTCACTGCAAGTGGGAGCCTTTCTGGTCCAACTGGATGCCATGGTCCACATGCTCGGCAACCTGCAATAAGGGACACCAAGTGCGCTGGCGGTTCTGCCATGACAAAACTTCCTACCAACGGCTATCAAACTGCACTGGTGGTGGACCTTTTCAGGCAGAGGCCAAGATATGCGAGGTTCAAAAATGTAATTATAGTTCTGTTTGGACTTCATGGACCCCCTGGACTGCATGTTCAAAAACTTGCCGAGGTGGAACGAGGACTCGACAAAGGTACTGTCTCAGTGACATTATTGGAATCAAGTGTAGTGGAGAGAAGAAGAGGACTGAAAAATGTGGAATGCAAGAATGTCCGATAAAATCTGCCAAGGTACACCCCCCTGTAATTAATCTAGGGTCACCTGTACCTTGTACAGACCCAGGCATACTTAAGAACGGACGGCTCAAATTTATTAATCAATATGGGTCACATTTTGTGATTCATTCATGCAAAAAACATTTTAAACTCAAGGGGCCAAGGTATCGACACTGTGAAAGTAACAACAAGTGGTCAGATGGGGTCCCCAATTGCTCACCAATATGTGGGGAGACAAAGTTCCCACCCCATTTCCGACTGAGGATATTTGGTGGGCAGACAGTGAAACGGCGTGGCGAATGGCCGTGGCAGGTTGCCCTGGAGACCAAGGAAGGCTTTCACTGCGGTGGCACGCTACTTGATGAACAGTGGGTTGTCACTGCAGCACACTGTGTGGTGTTTGCAAATAGCAAAGTTGCATTTCAGCATGTGAATGTGTTCTTGGGTGTACACAACATTAATGAGAGACATCAGGATAAACATGTTCAGTTTAGACCTAGTGCAAAAATTATATTTCACCGAAAATTCAGCTGGAACACTTACGACTCAGATATAGCACTGATAAAATTGAAGTGGAAAGCTAACATAACTGATAATGTACGACCACTGTGCTTGCCAAATAGAGCACAGCGTAATCAACTTAAGCCTGGTGTAAAGGGTACAATGTTAGGCTGGGGTGATACAGAATCATCTCGACCCACTACAACGCTCCGAAGAGTTGACTTACCAGTAGTCAGTCAAGAAAAGTGTCAAAAAGTTTACAAAAATGACAAATGGCTAGTCACATCAAACATGGTGTGTGCCGGGTCTGACACTGGAAGCATGGACTCGTGTCATCGTGATAGTGGTGGCGGGTATGCTTTCTATGACAATAGAAGAAACAAAAAGAAGTGGTTTCTTGGAGGCATTGTTAGTTGGGGCAATCCCAAATGTGGCACACCTGGTAAATATAGTGTTTTTGCCAGGATTACACATGGTTATGTTCGGTGGATTAAACAACAGATTCGAGATGATCGCACAAGAGGCTCAGTGCTTGCAGATGGTCCCAGGCAGAACCATTAATTTTGTACAGATATACAGAACGAAGTGCCACCTATACTGTTTTGTTTTGTTTGTAGTGACATGAACTTTTGGTTCAAGTGGGTTATAAATAGTTGTATATAATTCAAACAATACATTCAAAGGCTCAATACTGGCCCATAAGCTGTTATGATGCAGGACAGAGATCGCCTCTAAGTTTCATCACTGGCACTGCTCATGAACCTAGATGGAAATTATAATTACATTTCCTGTTGGTGATCAGTATATATATATTTATTATCATAACCAAACTGCTGACTGTGTTTTGATATTGTAAAGAGATAATGTTAAATGCTGACAAACTCAGGGACTAAATATCTGCCTTCCGGCTGTATTCAGAGGGGTTTTCATACCAGTATACCGGTGTGGGTGCTGAAATTCTGGCGCCCAAACTCAGTGAGATGATTTATAAATTTCAGAAATAATAGGGTGGTGTGTTTATGTTTATTACAAAAGTAAAACACAAATCAAACATTTAAATATTTAGAAGGGTCCTGTCGGCATGGCCAGACCAACTTGTGACCTCCCTGCGTCCAATAAATCTTTTGTTAAGCATGTTACAAGATTTGCAAAATTTTTGAACAATCGTTTTGGCTATACTTTCTGTCTGAAAAATATGAGATGCTTGCGCCTTCGCTGATCGCCTCACACCATACTGAAAATGGTACACCCCAAAAAATCTCTGGATATGGCACTGAGTCTGATACAAAACCACATAGCCAGTGACGTACCCAGACTTCAGACTATTTGTAGGCCCAGAGAGACCAAATAAGGCACCGAAGGTGCAAGCTCCAGGGAGTCTGGGTGCATGCTTCCCTGGGAAATTAAAAACATAGGGCCCTAAAGTCATGTTTTGTGGCTTCTGATAGTAATTAATTACATTTTTTAATCACTGGCAACAGTCCGAACATTCTGAATTTTAAGATTTTGGTATTTATTGTTTTTTCACAGGAATGCTAGAGAAAGCAGTATTCTATGCAGAGTATAATGGCATTTATTACTCAGGAGATGGAAGTAAGTTAGTCGCAGTTGTAAAATTGCTGATAACAGTCTGACTGGTAGCCATGCAGTGGCAGCCATCTGGAATCACTAAATAGGTAGACCTAAGGTGTACTGACGTCTGCAGATAAAACAACTGTAATATTTAAACTTTTGTTAAACATGGGAGCCATAGAGCAGTTTAAACCTTGTCATAATTACTGAGTTAAAGTACATGTAGTAAATTGTTTTACACGATGTTTATAGCACAACCCCCTATTGTTGACTTGTCCTAAGAAACATTCTCTACCTGTTCTGATTCTGAGGTGTCAAATAATTTGTCACCAGTCATTCCAACAGTGTGTGGAGTACAAACAAAGAGTGCTTGGTACTTGGTTCTTCACTTGCTTGCATGCTTCCAACTTGGACAACAGATCAGATCAGATGTCTGTGATAGACAACCTCAGTGGCAGATCTAGGGCAAGCTCCTGGGCAACTGTCACTTGTTTTAGACCATAAATGCACTCAACTTGCAGGAAGTGGCATTTAAGAGACTTTAAATTTAAAATCTTTCAAGGGAAACAAGACCTGGAGCAACTACAATCTAGCAGTTTGCTCACTAGGTTTCACACGTTACCATGTCTTTACTGTAATTACATGTAGGTGGTGCCCGATTTCAGTGTGTGGATGTGTCTGGAATAACCCACTGTTTTACTTTGTAAACTTTCTCCTTTTGTTTGTAGTTGGCTAACTCCAATGCACTGGTGATACTCTACATGTATATGTCATGTTAGCATGATACTGTGATTTTCAGATCCTTGACATGCCATGCTTGCTTTCATTTCTAAGTGTAATTTGTGTGTCATTTATGTGTGTTCAGATACAAGTCTTTTGATATTTGCTGAGCTGGTTTCCTGTCTCAAGAGAACCTTGGCTCGCATGTTGATCATCATTGTCAGCATGGGCTTTGGAATTGTCAAGTAAGTAAAGTTCATGTGCCAGAAAAGGGCAGCAGTCAGCTTTTACAGTAGAGTCATAAGTGCAAGGTACATGTAGCATGGAATGAAGGGGATTCCAATCCATCAGGAGTATTTCCAGTCGCTGTGTTCAATATTATTTTGCCATAACTTAAAAAGTATGAGATACTTCAGGAATCAAACCTCAAATGCACTTCATCAGTAAATGTTCTACTGACAGGACATGTTTGTGTCAATTGTTCAGAATATTTGCTGATAAGTACCGAGAAATAAATCCAGTCTTTATGGGGTCAGTGACGGATCCAAGGGGGGGCCTGGGGGACCTGTGCCCCCACCCCCTTCGAGTTGGACCCAATTTTTTATGGGTGCTGAGTTTTGATTTTCTTAATAATTGTTTTATAAAACACTTACGGGAGGAATATCTGCGCTAGATTTTAAGATTTTAGTGCATTTCTAGCAATTTCAGAAATGCAAATTTTCGAATATATTTTCAATATTCCTGGATCCGCCCCTGGGGTATTCCGTACACTTATTATTATATTCAAGATGGCCTCAGTCTAAAGGTCTGTTGAAACACACACAGATGTAAGCTGGACATTGCTTTTGGTATTATATAATGGGAACATAAAGAATGCACCAAGTGGACTGTGTTAGTTTGTAAACTCTAGTAGACTAGTTTCTAAAAAAACTAAGTTTTCTATGGTGTCTGAATACAGTTTCGCAGTTTTTAAAGGTGTGCTACTCTTACTTCTAGTCATTTCGCTACACAAGTTTCAATATCAATTTATGTTTACCTCAGTACTCGATATTATGTCCCTGACTACATTTTGCATATAAAAAGTATTTTACCTTGCAAAACCATTATCATTATTATTATAAACTAACTTATAAATGAGGTGAAATAAACATAATAATAATAATAATAATAATAAT
>JANVCH010085319.1:0-15377 GCA_025505405.1 Epizoanthus rinbou | reverse complement strand
ATTTACCAACTTTCAAATTTAAAGAGAAGTTCTAAAATAACGTTTTTATTGCACGTGTAGTTGTACAGATATACAGTAATAATATTGGAATCATTTAACGATTCTGATATGGAGGTTGAGGTTTGGCCTTTGAGATATTAAAGGTTAGAAATTTACAAATAGGATGAAATTGTTGATACTTCCGTTTGTCGCGTGTCTACTATCCTGGTCTGCAGTTTACCGCTATAGACTATTTGAAGTACTTTACATTGACAACGTGAAAAAGATCAAAGCAAAACCGCGAGGGGTTTGTGTTGATAATATGTTGATAACGCTCATAATATATCACATCACTGACCTGACGCCTGCTTTCTTGCCAAGAATTTCGCTTCATTTTCTCCAATTCGTTTTCGTGTTCGCGGAACATTCTCCTTATATCATCTGCTTTCCTTTTATCCTGCTCCTGTATGCTTTTATAATTGTCTTCCAACTCCTTGTTCTTCCTCGACAAATCAATGATTTCATGTTCTAACCGCACGCGTTCTCCTTCAAAATGATTTCTTGCATCCTCGCGCGCCTCATTAAAAACGTCGACCTTGACTTTACTGTACATTTCATCTTTTTCTCTGGCCCAGTTAAGTTGTGCAGATTTGAGGATTTCGTCTTTATGTTTAATAATCTGCAATATTTCCTTTTCTTTCTCCTTGAACATTTGCTCCTTTTGTGCTGTAAGCTCGTTCACTTTTTCGCGGTGTAATCGACTTTTTAGCTCAGTCTGCATACTAGTCAACTTGCGTTGTTCGTCTTCGCGAACTTGTCGCACCTCCATAACTTTCTCTCTTCGTAATCGTTTCGAATAAAGTCGCTCCTGTTCCAGATCCTTTCTTAACTGAACATTTGTTCGTCTTAGATCACCTGTGTTGGTACTTGATCGCGGTGAACTCGGTTGAGCAAGACTTCCAAGTTCTGGTGCAGTTTGGTTGAGGCGATCCGGATGTGACATGGCTCGTCGACCACTTTCCATCTCTGAACCGTTTGCATCAGTCCCTGGTATGGACGGCAATTTACGAAGAGACTGGCTCCGATCCATATTCCTTAAGAAAAAGTTACAAATGTTTTTAAATAGTATCGCATGGTAAAATTATGCAGTCGCGATAAATTGAATAGAATTATAAAACCGATGGATGGATTTAGATCAACTTGTAACAGAACCATCAAGAATCACTGACACCTCATGAACAATTTTTCACTTGATATTTTTTTTAACAATGAACATCACTTTGTTGATGAGGGCGTTGTTCCACCATCAATCAGTGACATTCATTAGTTTACTGTATTTTAATAGTGGGCATGCCAAAAGGTTCCCCAACGACCATAGGATTTCGTTCCTATAAATCTTACTATCGTTATGTCTTTTTCATAGACTTAGAAAATGCCCAGAAAACGTTCACTGGCATTTAATTGGCAATAAAGATAATGTAGATGATGCAATTCTCACGTGGAATAAGTTATTCCGAGATGTGGCTGAGAGCCATCATCACCACAAAGCCAAAAATATCGGACTCCCCTTATCACTGGCAAATGTATAGAAAACTTCGCAACTTTGTCAGTAAAGAAATCAAAGTCAGTAATTCAGAACACTACATAAATATCATAGAGGAAAGCAAAGGTGATGCACACAAAGTCAGGAAAGCGGTTAATGAAGTTTCGTCAAGAAAATGTCAGTCGTCAGCACCTAATAGTACAGTCTCCGAAGAGGTTCAATCTACAGACCCGGCCCAGGGGTTCAGACCCAAAGTCTATTGCCACTGTGCTGAGGACACGTTTTACCACTGTTGCTAAACGTCTTACAGACAAACTATCCACCGTTAGATAACCTTTCGCCTCCCACGCCCAACGTCCTGTACACAACCGCAGAAACCGTTTCTGCATTAGTCCCGTGGATGAGTCATTCGTAATTATGATGCTCAAGTAATTCTGTGACAGTGCATGACCAGTATTCAAACGAATTCAGTGAATCCTCGTCAGTGACGTTGTTAGCGATTTTAAAAACTTCTGTGAACAGTTCTTCTTAAGATTAAGCTGATCATTTTATGAACTGTTTGAATCGGAGTAAATTGAATTGAATAGCAATTTGAATTTGAACACAAGAAGACTGAGCACAAGATGTAGTGCACGTGATTGAATAAGCCAATGGCTTCTAGTTTTCCATTGACCTTGTCACGAGTTATGTTTAGACAGTTGTAATGTTTACGGGAGCGGCACAAATATTTTTAAATTTGTCTGACAGTGAAAATCGACAAATAAATTGTTTTTGTATTTATTTTGCCTCCTTCTTTCGTCCTTTACCCGACTTGATTCATTCAATTGTAGTTTCGATTCCACATTCAATCGCACGAAAAAATCTCTCACGATCACCAACAAAGTTGTATTTTTGTGGATGTACTATTAACAGGAAACAACACCGTTTTCTCGAAGAATTAATGAAATATTCGTGGTATTACTGACACTTTCATAAAATACTCGTGGTATTTTTCATTAATTATTCTCGAACGGTAGTATTTCCTATACAAATTACAGGAGAGAAAAAACTATGCGAATATTTACAGAAACTACATACGTTAATATGCAAAAGATGATCGAGTTTCTGCGATGTTACCAAGCAACTACAAGCAGTACACACAGTATGTCGACAACCAACCCCCTCCCCCCCATAAAGACCAACGTTGTAATCTCACAAATATTGCTTCATCAAGGTAGAAGCAGTGAGACTTGAATAATATATCGATTAGATGTAACACTTCTTCACATTTATTAAAGTATTTATATTGTAAAGCATTATTATAAATTACGCAATCCAGCCTACTGGCTGCCATGTAATGTTTTTTTTATATAGATAAACTATCTATCTATCTATCTATCTACAACACAGCTTTTGCTGGCTGAATCCTATTTACTGTGCATGACATACTCTGTCATAATCAAAGTTTAGATGTATCATAATTAAAATATGTTTGTTATTAAAGAACGATGTGATTTTGAACATGGTTTCTGTGGGATGAAGAATGACACGAACGCAGACATTCCCTGGTTGGGCAGAAACAAAGCTACTTCTACATCAGCTACTGCACTTGATACTGGACCAAACATTGACCATTCTACACTCTCTCCAAATGGTAAACATTCTAGTCGTTGTCAATTCAAGTTGGCTCCCCGGGGGGGGGGACTCCCATGCGGACATGACGGGGATGCTCGTCGAAATTTTCAAAACCAACCCCTAAAAGTTACCAATATGGGTGTGGCACCGGCATATTTTGACGCCTAAAAGTTACCAAAGAAATGCACGGAAACAAGTGTCATAGCAAATCCAGGGATCAACGAACCAAAAAGGGTCTAAAAGTTACCATGATCTCTCAGACACCCTAAGCGTTACCAAAATCCTGAATTTTAACCCCTAAAAGTTACGACGAACATCCCCGACAAGTCAAGTATGGGATTCCCCCTCCCGGGGTTCAACGCTACCTCCCGGCCTAAGGGGATTAATGTGCAGTTTGGCGATCAGCGGCAGTTAGACATAGAAGTGGCTGGCATTGATAAGTTTAGGCAGGTTCAGGTTTGGAGTTCAGATTGATAGGTTTCCTGACAAGCCTGAAGCACTTTACGTACTAAAATCTTAGACCTTACGTGTACATTACAAAATTATTTTAATAAGTAAATTGGTGGTAAACGTTATCCAGGTACAGTTTAAAACGAAGAACAGTAGCAGCAGCCGTAGCAGCATGAGCAACAGTAACAGCACTAAACATCAATGGCATTGAACAGCAACAGGAGCAGAAACAACAACAGCAGCGACAGCAACAACAACACAATTAACGCAACACAGCAAAGCACAGCACAGCACAGCACAGCATAGCACAACACAACACAGCACAGCACAACACAACACACCACAACACAACACAGCACACCACAGCACAGCACACCACAGCACAACGCAACACATCATAGCACAGCACAACGCAGCACAACACAACACAACACATCACAACACAACACAGCACAGCACAGCACAACACAATACAATACAACACAACAATTGACACTAGTACTACAACAAAACAAAAATAACCACAACATTCAACAACAACAACAACAACGACGACGACGACGACGTTGCCCACACTCGCCTGCTGTGAGGCTGAATACAGCGAGGGCTGTTGTTACGAGTAGAACAGAATCGCCCGCTGGCGCTTGATTAAAGGTAATAAAATAATAAACTAATAATAAGACAAGAACTGAATCGTATAGCATCGAGTGAGGATGTCATTATGATTGCCGTGCGAGTTTTCTATGTTTTTCGTTATTCCACGTTTTAAATTTAGTGTACAGAATAAAACGCAGTTTGACAACTCCTAGTCCTGGTGGTCTGATGGCTCGGTTCGTTACATTGGTGGCAGCGGTGGGATGAATTTCAGTGTCTAAATGAATTACCACGAGTTATCTTCCTAGCATCCTGGGGTATTTGAGACAAGCACGGTGGATTGCAACAGGGAGCATACGAGGGGTTTGAATGTACTCCACTCCATGGAAGTTGCAGATGTTTACTGGTCAGGGAGACTAGGTTGTGCTTGTACCTGTTAGCTGGAAACTAACTCTGGAAACCAACTCGTGGCTGTTTTTAGCTGACTACCGGATTCAATTCGTCGTCATGACCGATGTCTGAGATGACTGCAGTGAAGAGACGACGTCACGGTCAGACCAACCATCAAGACTTCGAGTATACCGTTAGCAGAACCATTTCAAAGTACTGGTCGACCTTTGATCTTACACAAGACCCAGGGACAGAGTAGAAAAGGACCTGTTGTGTTCCACATCACTGGAAGAGAACTAGCTGTATCTAATACTGACTGAAAACTGTGGCTACACGGTAAAGCCTGAGAACCGCAGGACTGCCAGCACCTGGAAGGCCTATAGTGAGCTTGGTGGCTGATGTGGCGGGTGGCCTAGTGATAGCACAGAAAAGAGGTCTGTACTTGATAGCAGTACCCTGTCCTATTGCGGGGAATACAACAGCAAGAGTTGCATTACGTGAACGGCAGATGGTGACAGAGCAGGACAAAGCAAAGCTGTACGTGGAGTTCGTTGTGCGACCTGTCGTGTGGACAATGACGAAATATCTTGATGTTTTCCATTTATGTTGTGCTGGAGAGCCTAGTGCCCAAGGAAATTCCATCATGAATGTCTACAGTGGAGAGCCTAGTGTCGTAATAACGCTGTGCAAAAGGCAAGTGAGACACGGTATACAAAAGCTCGGTGGACAGGAATGGAGATGATGGTGGTGGCACGGTAAAGCTTTGTGCATCATAGAGTTCAAAACACCGAGATGTTGTGCGAAGCTTCAGGGATGACTGGATCACGTGACATTCACACACAGAATGCTTTGAAATTGAACTGAACTGAACTTCTAAGTTTGCTGCTGGCTAGGAGGTACTGTGGCCTGTATGGATCGTAATGACTTGTCATTTTAATTGAAGGTCAAGCTTGAGGGACCCTATTGCGTGACGTTTACGTATTTGTACTGTAGAATTTTAAGTTGTAATTTTAAGTTTGTAATGTTTTTCTGACAACGAGACTAGAGTTAGAAACTATAGGTAGGCCAATGAGACTGAGAAAGTCGTGGCGAGTGTTAGGCTTGAGACGCAAATAGATTTGTGGCCGCTCGTACGGAGCGTTGACCGAGAATGAATCGAGTATTTTGCGTGGCCAAAGTTCATGCTGCTTGTTTACTTTTATAGTCTGGCAGAGCTCTTGTTTCTTTCACCAGTGTATGAAATCATTTTTAGTATAAACTTGGACAATGAACTAGGAGCCACTTTTAGTTTAGATTATATAGCCTGTTAGTTTCTGACTAGAACTGTTTACGTATAAGCTATAGCTAGCTAGTGTGACTGTCATTCACGACTGTTACAGCGGGAATTTTATTTTCTGCGCATATCTGTTACGCATCCGTAATATTAAGTGGCGCGGTTACCAAGTTATCATTTTTCTGATATACGATACGACATGTTCATGTATGGCCGGCCGGCCATGAATAGTTGTTGTGCTGCTGCGCTTACGAATGTTTGTTGCTCGATTCTAGTTTGTGCCGTTGTGGTCCTTGTTCATCAGCTAAGAAATACCTTTCCGATAGGAATAATTTGCTGATATGTTTCTATCAAGTAGCGGATTTCTTCATGAGCGATATTACTGTGAAGCTTGGATGGGAAATGAGTGTTCGATGGATCGATTTTGCGTGATGATCATGATCAATGATGGCCGTAAATTTGAGCATAGCACAGTGACAGTGCAGTGAGCATGCAGTCACTATGATTTGTGCTGACAACATGTACCGGTGCTATTATGCTTTCCAAAGAAGTCTGGAAGCTATGGATAATTTTAAAGGTAAGTAAATTTGACACACGTCCAGATTCATCTCCCCAAACCCAAAAATATGTCATAAATATGTATAATACTAATAGTACATACTGGTAATATTTATTTTATCCTTTCTCCTGTTCGTGTGTACGTGTATATAATACTAAAACAATCGTGTGCTTTGTATATGAATGACGAGCTTATCCACTCACTGACTCAGTATCTGCGAGCGGCCGTCTTTTCGAAAATCGCCGAGTGTTTTGGGGGTTTCTTTGTGCTCAAAACTTAACAAGTGAGCCACAAAAGAAAGCTGGAAATCTTTAGATATTCTGTGCTATAACATATTGCAATTTCGGAAATGAAACTGAGATTATTTATAAATACCATATATTCCTCACACTTATATTTTAAAAGGAAAACGGAGATCAACCTGACCCGAGTTCCGAAGGTAGAGGAGAAGCCGAAGGAACAACCAATTTCACATGTCACTCTGATTGCGAGAGCCATGATTACTGCGAGCGCCAGCTGGAGCAGGAAAGGTTCCCTCAAGCTCAGCCTTATGACCCTTATGACCTAAATGATGAGTGGTGGGAATTGAATGCCAAAGACCATGGAGCAGATTTGGATGTGGATAGTGTCAGTGAACACAAGCAAGAGACTGAAGGGAATAAAAGTGAAGGGGGGGAAAGCAGCGACGAATCCCTTTCTATTCTAAATAACATTGACCCGATCGTAGCAGATCCAAATCCTTTTGTAACCATTGTATACTGTCACAAAGATTATCAGATAGTAGGGGTACCAGCAGTAGATTGTGAAATGGTAGAGGACAGCTGTCCTAGTAGTGATGAGGAAGAACCAAGGCATGTTCTCAAAAACTACAACGTACATTTGTAAATTACCATGCACAATTCTTTTGATCAAAACGTAAACAAAAATGCTTTCTTCCAGACAAGAATGCATAACAATAAAGCTTCATATAGTGAATTTCAATGCTGCTATGAAATTGTTCTTTTTCTGGATTTCTTAAAAACATGCAGAACAGGTCTATTTGTGATAGGGATAAAAGATTCAAGCCCGGACTTATTGCTGTAACATTTCAAACGTAATATACCGGGCCAAATGTACCTAACTTCACTGATTTGAAAATTCAGACGAGTCTTGTAAGCACATCGCGTATCGACGCGACATACACAAACATGTGCGTGGATAACAAAATTGCTCCGTATTCATAGCAATCTTACGAATAGTTTCAGTGTCCATGCAATGTTCAAGAATGGGAATGAATCAAATCAATGCAAAACTTGTTATTTCATAAACTAGCTAGCAAAGAAAGTGAATTGCTACGCGTGCTATAAAAGGTGTTTGGTGTTTAAAAGCTTTCGCGAATATACCAGTACTAGTAGGAGACACAAATACCACACGCATACACGAGTACTGAAATAAAGATATTTTATTGAATGTTTGGACGTATTACTTTTTGTTATTACAAGGTTAGGTTGAAACTCCCTAGATCTAGTTTTACAAAATAACTTTATCTATGTGACAATAAAAACACTGGCACACGTCACTTTACTTACAAGCTGCGGCCACAAAATACAAATCATATATATATAGCAACTTGGGAATAAAAAAGATCAACACAATCACACAATCGCATCAAGCGAAAATGAAAAAATACAAAGCGACTGTACGAAATTATTCAAATTTGTGATATAGATAAATTACCTCGCTATTAATTCTCTCCAACATCCATGATCGTATGGTAGTTAAGTTGTGACCTGTTAATGTTCACGGCGGTTGTGCTGCAGCAAATTAAATCAAACACTGACAGCACATCCACCGCACGCTCGTACACTCACTCGTCTTATACGTGATATTAGAAATATGCTCTTTGTGAGCTCCCTGAGGTTCCTTTTCCTTGACAGGATATACAAATCTAAAAAGACTTATGGATTCCTTTTTCTTAAAAACAACATTAGAGAGCCACACGGAATGGATAAATTCAGAATATTCAACGCCATTTGTACCAACCATGACCTGTCACCGTCTCTCATTTCTCCAATTTCGCAAGAACGAAAATTCCAAGTCCATAAGTCTTTAATATCTCATCACCTGTCAACACTCGGGACCCGAGAGTGACGTAAAAGCTGAAATATTTTCTAATATTCGGTATACAGCAATCCGACTAGTTTGCCGAAGGTTTTCCGCCATTTTGATCATCTTCCCGAAGCGGTATGTCTTTGAACCCGAGACCGCTTCCAAATAAGGCTCAGCCAATCAAATTGCGCAAGTAATAAAAACTTTTAAAATACGAGACAGAAAATTAATTAATATCCTGTTAAGAGCGTCTGGAACAGTCGTGGAGTATAGACTGCAAAACATCTTGTTGATTGATTGTTCCTGAAGGGTACGATTATTCATAGGAAACTAGCAGAAGTGTTTGAAGAATTTGGTCTTACACTTACAGTGGAAGACAGAAGTGACATTTCAAACAGGGTATGTTATCCATGTGGAAATAAAGATCGAAAGGCAGCTGATTTGGTTTGTTCGATCCGGATAAGTTTGAATAGAGCAAACCGTTCGGAGGTCTTAGCTTTGGATCGGACGAGACAAATGAAGACGCGGCTGAAAGGTGAAAACGCCAAAACAAATCGCCGCACTGCAGTCGGAAAAATAAGTCAGCACGATCTAACAGCGAATTGAACGCAACTAGTGGCTTTGCTCGTCGATCACTAGCCACCCTTCGGGGGTACAATCAACATATCAACTTCAGTTGGATCGCATATATAAACACAAAGAACTGATCAATCAGACTTTTTCCAAATCCTGTCGGCAGTACTGCAATATTCCAATAACGTTTTTCTGCAACAACAGCGCCGCACTGTAAGGCCCTGTAACTACTTCTTTTTGCTTCGGGACGATCCCGGCGATTGTTTCTCTAGCGATCTCATCCAAATTCATACCCATAGCCGGGGGTCCGACTAATTGTTTTGGTTATGTAATTTCAATTCGGATTAGAGTGGACCAGAAAATGTTTTTAACATCAGAAGATATTTTAAAGCTTGAAACATTTACTGAAATCGTCGCCCAAATCCTGAAAACATAAAAAAAACTTTGAATACGGTTCTTGCGTCACTTTCCTCACTGTTTTCGTTGTGACAATACTCATGTATGAATGACTTGAATATGCACATAACGTGACTGAGAGACAATATAAACGATTCGGACTCAAGGACCTACATAGATATGTCATCACGGTGAGAATAGTACACTCCGTGGCCTTGATAATGAAGGTCGTAATGGCGCTTGCCGTGCAGGGGGGAGGGGGGTGCGAAAGTTAGGATTATATCTTCCTAACCTCCTGTTCTAGTCTTTCATAAGCGCCGCAGGCAGTCAGCGTGCAGTATAAACTATTTGCGATATAACCAGCAAAGTAATTCTCGTCCCTATTTAACGACAATGTACGTAATTGAAAAGTATAACCTACTTACATCTACCCTGTGCCGGACGCCAGAGGTTATTTTCTCTCAAGTGTCGAGTTCTCTAAATTCGCGAAGCATGACAAAAGCTCAACTCGTGTCTCTGGCACTCGTTACTCGGCCTTCGGCCTCGCTGACACAAGTATTGAGCGAGAAAGACCACTGGCACCCAAGGTAACTTACAAGAACCCTTGGCAGCGATAAGTATATAATCCACAAAGCCGAATAAAGACGTCACGTTTTCCCCCTTTATTTCATTTTCAAGAACCTTTAATTGTAAAGAATGAATACATTGTAACCTCCACTTGCTAATAAAACGCCAACCATGTTTTTTACATTTTATAGTTTTAGATTGCGTTTTAGATTATTATTTTTACCGAGATGATAGAGTAGACGGTAAATGAAAATGCAGTAGAATAATTCATAATTATCGATAACTCGCAACGTATCGTGTTATATTTTAAAAAGTTTTTGTAGTTGACCCCACGTGGTGATCTTCATTTAATCCTTGTTCTTCTTTCACCTTTGTGTTATAGATTTAAGCCGATGTCCGATATATTAATAAGACTACTTTCCATCTATTTTTATCGATTAATATCGAATATGTAATAATACTAATATACCACGTAAACTACCATACAATGATGCTCTTGCTATTATATTAGCTACTCGTGTTCAGAACGGGTCCACCTGGTTGAACGGGTCCATATATTATATTAGCTGCACGACATCAGACATTCTGCGGTCCACGTTCGCACGGGAAGCCTGACGAGCTATCTGGCTGTTTTAATCCATCTCGGTGAACTCCGCAACTGATGGATAAAGATAATACTGGGCCTACTGAGACGGTATATGTTCGTCGTACAATTTTCTAAGGTGAGTCAGTGGTGGTTTACAGCAATCAGACTTTTTCCAAATCCTGTGGGCAGTACTGCAAAGTGCAATATTCCAATAACGTTTTTCTGCAACAACAGTGCTGTAACTGCTTCTTTTTGCTTCGGGACGATCCCGGCGATTGTTTCTCTAGCGATCTCATCCAAATCCATACCCAAAATTATATCGCTCCAACAAATATGTTTAAATAAACAAAAAACAAAAACAAAACAAAACAATTATATCGGCTTTCCTGTACACTGCAAACTCTCCTGCGAAACTTCTGTATGTCTGTTTCGTTAATGTCTGTTCAGCGTGCTTCACACTCGTGATATAATGATACTCTGATTCTGCTTGTGGGTCTACAGTTAATAATAATGTTTTAGCAATACTTGTAATACACAAGCTCATGCCAATAAAGCTTTAGAAATGTCAAATGTCAATGGGTCTGACTGTGGATCTGGTTGTAGGTCTGACTGTGGGTCTGGCTCTGGGTCTGGCTCTGGGTCTGGGTCTGGTTATAGGTCTGACTGTGAGTCTGACGGTGGGTCTGGCTCTGGGTCTGGTTCTGGGTCTGGTTCAGGGTCTGGCTCTAGGTCTGGCTCAGGGTCTGGCTCTAGGTCTAGCTGTGGATCTGGCTGTAGGTCTAACTGTGGCTTTGGCTGTGGACTGTCTGTGGGACTGGTTAACGCAAAAACCCACATTAAAGCCCTGAGCTTGTAGAAGGTTTTCAGGGGTGGGCTTATAAACGGAGAGGGGGGGGTCTGACTCTGATTCTCACTGTGATTCTGGCTGTGGATCTGGCTGTAGGACTGATTGTGGATCTGGCTGTTGGGTCTGGTTATGGTCTGGCTTTAGGTCTGGTTCTGAATCTGGCTGTGGATCTGACTGTGGATCTGGCTGTGGATCAGGCTGTAAACTTGGCTGTAGGTCTAACTGTATCTCTGGCTTTGGGTCTAGCTGTGATTCTGATTGTGGGTCTGACTCTGATTCTGGCTGTGAATCCGGCTGTAGGACTGGTTGTAGAACTTGCTGTGCTCCGTAATCTGGACTTGATGAAGACTTTGGTTCTGGTTCTAGTTGAAGAGTCACATTTTCTCCTATGAGGATAAAAGGTCCCCAAAAGTGAGGTTTGCTGAATATTCCCTCTCTCATGGCTGCCATAGCTTTGTTGATTGACTCGTTAGCCTTTATTCCACGAGTTAAGTGTTCATAAAACTTCGCCATGAAAAACAGAGTTGCCTGGTCGTTAATTGCCCAAAGCGCCACGAGGACTGACCGAGCACCAGCCCCGATAAATGCACGAGCAATGCCAATTACTCCTTCAGCCTTGACTTCGCCACGAGCACTATGACAACAACTGAGAACAACTAATTTTGCTCTCAATTGTTTGTTCTCCAAATCTGACATCATCAGCATTGTGTCGGCTTTCTTGAGATCCTTTTTATCGATGTCAGAATTTCGAGCGAGCAAGATTTCTCCTCTTTCCATATCTCCGTGTGCTGCAATGTGTATCAAACTTGCATTTTCCATATTTTGAAGAACCTTCCCTTTTGTTGCCAATTTGCCGATTAAAGGCTGGGTATTGAATAACGCAGCAACCATTCGGGCTTCCTCATTTGCACCTCGTAGTCTCAAATTCGGACCGGCGTCTGGGTCTCCTACTATCAATGGTTTGTCTTGACCTGTGGTCTCTTGTGGGTACTCGGCGATCATCTTTGCTGTTGCTAGCGACGGAATCAGTCTTACTTGTAAGGACTGTGCAACATAGTGTCCATCTTCATCCATCAGGGCGGCAAATGGAACCAGATGGATCGGCCCATCAGCTACGACAACAACTTCTGACCCCTGCACAAGCTGCCGCACGGGGCCCAAAAGAAGCTGGTACAATTCTTTAAGTGGATGGCTTAGAGGTGGTTCTTCGCATTCGACTCCGAAGATGTTTCGTGTCTCAGTTGTTGTAAGACCTGCCTTGGGTGTTGCCAGGGTGATTACTTCAGTCTTAGCAAGTTCTGGAGAGTTTTCTCTTTCTGAAACAGACACAGCACCAGCTTTCGCGGAAGGCCACACTACGGATTTCATAATATTTCTGGTCTTTTCACTTGCTTCTTCTTTTGAGCAAAGGAATGAAAGCGAACGATCTTCGCACTGAACATTGTGACATAATTTGCGTGACGTGCGAGCTTTGCAAATCATCGCGTTGAACTCTTCCGATACAACAGAAATCGGATGCATTAGCGAGTCGCGCTTCTTACTTTGAGGTGAGACCATCAACTGCTTTTTTCTGAATTCTATATCTCCATTTGGCTGTACAACCCACATGCAAATTCCATCGACGTCTAACGATAAAAAGACGACTGTGCTAGCTATACTCCGGACCACTTCACGGATTTCACGGAGGTCTAAACTCTTGACGTGAGTAACTTCAGCGCACTGAACTGAAAACTTTGAAATCATGAGCTCAGCTAAAGCTCTTGCACGTCCTCTTTCAGCAATCGCAAGGGCTTCTTCTGATTTGTCTTGGAACAACAGAGCTTTCGACAGTAGACTGTACGCTTTGATAAAGGTATCACGAATGGAGATTCTAAAGTGATCCTGTTTGGGGACATTGTGAAACAGTTCCTCGAAACAATGCACACTTTTCTTAAGATTCAGCTCGGCGCTTTCGTACTGTCCAAGTGCAAGATAACAGTTACCTAGGTTACCATAACTAGCTCCCTCTCCGGACTTGTTCCCAAGCTGCTTTACAATTTTTAGGTCCATTTCATGATGACTTAAGGCCTTGAGGTATTGTCCGAGGAAAAAGTAACAGTTGCCAAGGTTACCATAAACAGTTGCCTCAACCTCCTTCTGTTCAATCTTCTTTACAATGTTCAGGCACATTTCATATCTTTGTATCGCCTTGTGGTGCTGTCCGAGAGAAAGATGACAGTTTCCAAGGTTCAAATAAGCAGTTCCCTCAGTATTCGTGTCGCCACTCTGTTTTGCGATGTTTAGTTGCATTTCATAATATTTCTTAGACTTGTCATACTTTCGGAGTTCCAAGTAACAGCTACCAAGGTTACCCAAAATATCTCCCTCATCTATAGCTACCTTATTTCCAATCTCCTTTGCGATGTTCAAGTGCATGTTATGGTAATATATGGCCTTCTCGTACTGTCCGAGATAAGAATAACAGCTACCAATGTTACCGTAATTACGTCCTTCATGTTCCTTGTCTCCGATCTCTTCTGTGATGGCCAGGTCCATTTCGTAATAATGTAAAGCTTTGTCATACTGTCCGAGAAAAAGATAACAGTTGCCGAGGCTACCATAAGCACATCCTTCCTCCAACGTGTCTCCAAGCTGCTTTGCAATCTTCAGTTGCATTACATGATAATGTATGGCCTTGTCGTACTCTCCCAGATGGCGATAACAGCTACCAAGGTTGCCATAAGCACTTCCCTCAAATCCCTTGTCTTCAACTTGCTTTGCGATGTTCAGGTCAATTTCATGATGATGTACGGCCTTGTCGTACTCTCCCAGAGAGCGATAACAAAAAGCAATACCGCGAGAAGCGGCTTCTTCGCATGGCTTATCTCCAAGAGAGCGAGCCATCTGAACACATTCGTTATACAGGCAACTTAGCTGTTCATTCGTCAAGTTCAGTTTTCCTAATTGGGCAAAAAATATGGAAGTCCTCAAAAATATTTGTCTTTTTTCATCATCCATGTCGATCTAAGCTGGATGACGTTTTCTACTCCCTCTCCCGTTGTGTTCAGAGCGGATATGTCTTTGCTCAGTGCCTAAATTGGAAACCATAGAGGTACATAAGGTATTAATTGCATATATAAAATATTGTTCTCCATGATTGGATATGTTAAAAAATTAAGGTTAAACTTTATAAAATATCTAAAATATCGAACGTGTTTCGATTAGCCTGAAGATGATCTCAGTGGTCGATCGAAAACGTTCGCTGTTTTAGATATTTTATGAAGTTTAGCCTTAATCTTTTAACAATTGCAAATATATGTAACATGACTTAACAGTGGTAGATATGTATAGAACGCATGTGTTTGTTCATTGGCCGTTTCAGTATACTGCAAACGATTAGCTCGTCTGGACGACTTTGGGCCGTGATTTTAGTTACTAATAATTGTTTCTTAAATACATAGATTCGACATTTAATTCGTCTCTTGGTTTGTCCCGTATAAAGACGGGTTGCAGACGATTTTTTAAAATGAACTCATGGTTTAGTTCGTCCGTCCGTCAAGATGCATTAAACCATCTACTGCGTTCAGACTTTTAATTCGTCTGAACGTATAAAGACGGTCCATCCGTCCATCCGTGTATCCGTCCGTCCGTCCATCCGTCCGTCGTCCGTCGTTCGTCAGACGTCCGTCGTCCATCCGTCCATCCGTCCATCTGTCCATCCGTCCGTCCGTCCGTCCGTCCATCCGTCCATCCGTCCGTCCGTCCGTCCATCCGTCCATCCGTCCGTCCGTCCATCCGTCCATCCGTCCATCCGTCCATCCGTCCATCCGTTCATCCGTTCATCCGTTCATCCATTCATCCCTTCATCCATTCATCCATTCATCCATTCATCCATTCATCCATTCATCCATTCATCCATTCATCCATTCATCCATTCAT
>JANVCH010085208.1:0-15391 GCA_025505405.1 Epizoanthus rinbou | reverse complement strand
TATGATATGATATGATATGATATGATATGATATGATATGATATGATATGATATGATATGATATGATATGATATAATAATAGTAATAGTGGTATATAAAATTTAATAATTGTTTCATTCATTCAAATCTCTTGTTCGACTAATACCTCTGCATTGCCATTTTATCTTACAGTTTGAATCCCCTGGACAACGTGTAAGCAATATTAAGTTAAATACGATAGATCCAATTAAATGTGACCAATGTGGGTTTGTAATGATCATGGTATATATTTATATTACGCAATTTCTATAGGTAATGCAGCAAACGAGCTCGATCAACGGCTAAATATAAATACTGCTATACTAAAACTACACTGACTACTACCACTTACTATTAGTACTACTGACTATATACTGCTACTGCTAATACTACTGCTACTACTACTACTACTACTGCTACTAATGCTACTGCTACTGCTACTACTACTACTACTAGTACTACTACTACTGCTACTACTACTACTACTACTACTACTACTACTACTACTGCTACTACTGCTGCTAATACTGCGCGAGTGTTTGTGTATTGTTGCAGAGGTGGCACTTGTCATCCTCGACTATTTTATCTCTAAATAAATTACTTTTCGTGTATATTATGTGATGGTTTATTTAAAAATGGAATGTTCTTAACATAGCTTTACGCATGCATATGTTCTAAATTATTAAATCGTGCTCACTATATATACATCGTTTAGTTTGTAAAGAGGATTTAACATATTTCGTTTTTGTTTTTGTTTTTGTTTACAGTATAAACATTTGAGGAAGAGTTTGGCAGCCGAACATCAATCAGCGTTTGACGAAGCAGTAGAGACCTTGTGTCGTGATAGTAAGAATCAATCTTGTAATATGATTTTCAACCTCAAACATCAATTGACCGTAGTAAAAAAAGAGGCGGCTGTACATTTAACTAAAATACCTTGCGAACCTACCACAACGAATAGGGACATAGAAAACCATCTTTTTTTATATTACGGTCAATTACGCGGATACTCTTAGGGAATGTCTAAGTAGACTCACAACAAGTACCACTATACTGAGCGTAGAACAAGTTTCGTTTTATTCAAATCCTAGAAAAGTACAACATGACTACTCATGGCTATAAACCTAATTTTGCATAATAATTTTCAGTGTGTTCGTTGTTGTTGGCCAAATTCCAAAGATATTCATTGCTTAACTGGTTTTCCTATAACGACATTTCATCATGGTAAAGTAATAAATAGATTATTTGGCACATCATTCCTCAGGCAGTCCATTTAAATTTACGTCTGACACAAAACTGTATTATGAGTTTTTCTGGCCGATCGTGGTGCTAAAAAACATAATCTATTATTGTACCAACAATATGAGAGACAATGTGAATATAGCAGGTACTGTTTCAGTAAGTATATCGTTAATGATCATAAGTAGGAATACCTGAATTGTTATTATGTTGCTATAATCATCATCATCATCATTATCATACATACATACATACATACTTTATTGAAATTTCCCTTTGCAGGCTTTTAAAATTTCATTACATTTCTAAAATTATTAACTACAGTAAAAATGTGAACACATTAAGAATTGACAATATATAAAATATAGGCATATATTAAAATTTTTATGGGAAATGGTTAATGCTTTTCAATAAAATCATCAAGCATTCGCAGTTTCAGTTTCCCTTTAAGGCGGTCAGGGATTTCTGATTTTTTAGTTCGTTGTCTATTTCATTCCATAACTTTTTAGCTCTAAATAAGGTTCTCTGTCCGGTCTTGGTTCTGAATTGAGGGAGTTGAAGTCTGCTTCTGTTTCGGGTTGAATGCTCATGAATTGCAGATCGTTTTTGGAATTTGCTGCAAAGATAGGCTAATGCTAACGAGTTCATACATTTGAATCACATGACAACTTCTCTAAAATATAGTAGATCTTTGATAGGCAGCCAGTTGAGTTCCTTGAGAAGTGGTGTGACGTGGTCACTTCTTGTTGTTCGTGATGATCTTATAGGCGAAGTTCTGAACAGCTTGAAGTATCTTGACGTTCTTGGAACTAATATTTGACAACAGTCGAGCAATACATAAGTTTGCTGATCACAAGGGCAAAAATAATACGGATAAGGTCGCTGCATCAAAGCAGTTCTTCGCTCGGTTTATCTGACATAGTTTGCACGAAGAGGCGAGGTTGCGGATGTGCGCGGAATCGTATGATAGACGGGGATCGAGAGTGATACCACAATCTCGCGCTGAAGAAGACGGTTTGATGGTCGTGCCTGTCTTTGATGATACGCATGCTTATCTTGTCAGGACCTGGGGACTTGTTGGAGGGCATGGATGAGATGATGCGCTGTACATTCGTGCAAGTGACTGGGGCAAAAGTTGAAAACATCAATAATTGAATTGATGCCAGGGGTAACTGAAGGATATGGAGCGTTCGTATGTATGTAAGGCGCGACAATGGCGGCCACACGGGGATTTGTTTCCGTGACTTTGCTCTTGCTTAATGCTACTACTTGCTTAATGCTTACTTAATTTCATTTCAAAGTTTAACAACAATCCAAAATACTCCTAAAGCTATGCTCTATCAACTGAGAGCCTCTGACGGTCTTCAAGCGACTTATTCTTCAAGAATGCTTGGATTGCAAATTATCAACCACCACGGCGAGAAATATAAATTCAATCTCACAGTTGGAGGCTTCTTCCATTCTCGCCTTGCGACGACTAAGTGGACGAAACATGGTTCAACATCTCTCTACATCCCTGGACATGACCCCCCACTGGATATTACGGTATTTCAAGACGTCACACGTAATCCTGGCCCAGAAAATAACTCATTGCACAATGAAAACTCCAACTCAAGACCAAGAACTGATTTGCATTTAACGTTGCTAAACACATTACATATTCAAGGGATAAACTATTCAAGAATCGTCGCACCGGACAATGTCATCCTTCTGATCTGATTATTATATTAGTGCTCTAAAAAACACCGACCAGTTTCACTTTAGGGGTACAAGAGCTGGAGTCGAACGCAAGCCACAGCTCAAGACCTGTACGAATCGCATGAACTGTTTGCTGTTTACACCCCGAGTTCGTGCCCAGTCCCCAACCTGGAAGCGAGGCCGCGGTTCGTTGAAGTGGTGTATAGCCAAGAAATTTCATGCCCTAATAGCTTAAAGCCATTTCAAATATGCATGGTTGGGGGGAGGGGTTAGGGTGGATTCAATCTGTTACCTCTCTTCCCTTCTGTCCTGGTAGGGTTAAGCCAATTTAGAGTGGAAGATGAGTGTCTATAAAAGTTATTTCTTGTCGCAGTAAATGTATCTCCTTGATCATGACAGAACCTTGCTTGCAATTGGATATCACTGTTTATTACCTTGAACCAGTTCACTGACTGGACAGATATATATTGTACTGTTCTTTTTTTAAATTTTATGGCAATCGTTTGAAGCTCACTATCTGATTATAGTTGTGACATAATACAGGGTCTGCATAATTTTTAGATAATGGTATCATAAATTTGTGAAAATCTGCAAAATTTTATCAGATTATGATTAGAAAGTCGAAATCTTATATATGAAAATCACACCCACCCCACCCCCATGCATGCCCCCTCCCAGGAAAATAACTCGGGGCTCGACACCAACAGTGGTCTACTAGACATTTGTCTAGTGGATTTATGTTTTTGGCTAGCAGTTTAGTTTCTTTCACTGGTCATCTTTGTTCTGAGAAAACAATCAAAGGTTTGAAAACGGCAGGATGTGTTTATTACCAAGATTTAACTTACTTTTCACCTTGGTATTAACTTTGGACCAGATCCGTTAAACTTTGATAATTGGCTAACTGTGGCCAAATCTAGATTCTTTTTTACTTCTAAAGTGCTCAGTTAAGCTCAGCAGTGATGTGTAATGCATCTGCGTGTTTTAAAAATACAGGTCTGCCCAAAAAACCTGTGGAAATCCAGGCTGGAGGGAGGGTCTTTGGCCTTGGAAATCCAGGTGGAAGGGGGGGGGGTGTGAACAGCTCAGGAATTCCTGGTGACGTATGGCAAGGGTTTTGATTTTTTCTGGAATAACCCATTGCATGCCAAAGGGTACATGTATGTGCATATCTTCAACTGTATTGAAATCATAGGGGAGGGGATCTTATTGACCCCCTCCCCCCAGGGCTGATTTACAACAACATGAACAAATACCTAGCTAAATAAATAAACAAATATTGTAGCAGTGTTTCCAGCAGTAGTAGAAAGGAGCAAAAATATTGAGAATCAATCTGCCTTCTACTTAAGCGTGCATACTAGCTTATAATGAAAACTGATGAGGTCTAAAAGGGCGAAACTGGTATTTATTTAACTGAGATTTTTCATCATATAATTACAAAATTTTTAGTTACTAACCCTGAATATAAAGTGTGTGAAAGGGAACAGACGAAGACTCGAACATAAAAATCTTATCAAGCTGCCTTCTTAATTATTTTAATACTTTGTTTTATTCTAGAAATTATCCATCGATTTAACATTGGGAGTCTGATCAGGAAAACAGTCAACATGCGATTGAAGATAACAAGGCCAACATTGACTTCTACCGTAATAACCCAAATCTGCCATTATATAGTAGAAAGCAAGAAGGATTCTCGTCCCTGCAGTTGTTCGAACTCTTCCTGGATATCCCAGACGACAGACTAATTTGTAAGGAAAAGCCAGTAGCAGTCAGACATAATGGTGTCTTCATTGTTGACTTGCGCAAAGTCAATTTAAGAGACCTTACTGTTGATGACAATGGTAGCAATCCCAAGGCGACTGTATGAGGTAACTAGAAAGTACTGTAGCAGCAGTGGTTCAGACTTTCTCTGAAGCAGGTTCACCAAAAGGACAAAGGTATATGTTATTTGTTGTAAAACTGCAACAGCTGTCAAGAAGCAGACTTTGCACAAAGCCGGGAACAGGGTTACGAGAATCAAACTCCAGTTGGATGATGATGAAGCTTCAGTACACAAAAGTAGCTGGCAATCAAAACAATACCCAGTCCCCTACGCCGTCCATTAACAAAGGCTACCCAGTCTATTTGCAAATACCCGTGGTTACTAACACAAACAACCCAAAAGCAGCTCAGTCGAAGCCTACAATACCAACTGACACAGGCAACCCGAACAGTGCTGACCCGACCCTGATTCATAACAGCCAGGCTGCCCCAAAACAATCTATATTGTTAGATACAAAACGAAAGCATGAACATTGTCTCTCCTCACCACAACACGGCTGGTGTGAATAACATGCCACTTAGCGCCACGCAGTCAGGCCTTGTGTACAAAAACCGATGTCTTCATGCTACAGAATTATCCAGCCACACATGCACTCCATGAACCGAGGACATTCACTACAAGTGTCAATCATATCCCACCTACAGACAGCGTGCATAAAATCACCGAAGCGCAGGCCAAGGTGACCCAGCTACAGCAGCTACCACAAGCAAAACCAGACGTTTTTAAGGGAGAGGAAATGGACATGAAGTTCTTCATATAAGCAAATTTCATACCGGGAGGCCTGGGACCAAATATTTTATTTGTGGGGACAGATTCATTAAGCCGCCATATTGGATAGAATTGTGGCTGTCGCTGTTGGAGGTGTTTTGTCGTTTGTTGCATTCGATTTGATATGGTGAAGTGGTTTTGTAGTTCAGCTTTCTGCAACAATAACTGGCGATCAAAGAAAAGCGGTGGAAAGCCACTGAAGTACTATCGGTTGCCACGAGATAACACGAAGCAAAGGGAATATCGAAGGATTTTGAAAATAACCAGGATTAACTGGCAGCCAGGACACATGTGCAGTGAGCACTGGAGCAAGGGAAAACGATATTCTGTGAGTGATTTGCCCGATGTTATTGTTCCAGAATCACAGTTTGCCATTATGGAACAGAAACTTGAAAATGCTAAGATGCGTGTTGAGAAAATTAAAAAATCCAACAGCAGCAGTGAGAGCAAAGCTGAACAGGCTTGAAAGGAAGTTAGAACTGGCTCGACAATACCAGGGTAGCATATCTCCCAGACGAAGTCTGTTCGAGAGATCTGGCGGTAGTTCTGCCTCAACATCAAGGCGAAAAAGAACACAAAGCCGTAGACAACTTTTTTCTCGTATCGGGGCACTCAAGCAACAAAACAAATTGCTCAAAGAACAAGCTCACGCTGCTCATCAAACGAGTGTGCAGAGGAGGAACCATGTTGGTCGTGCACTAGAATTGTACTCGTTAAGTTAATCAATCAGTCACAACCGCAAATCGAAATACTAACCTATGCAGTCCTAGACTAACAGTCCACAGATGTCTTTATTACCGACTCCCTGATAGACAAACTGAATGTGCAGGTACTGGAACTCGACCTTCGAATCAATACTGTCATCGGTTCCAACACCATTCGCACTAAGAAAGTGACCAGACTCTATATCCAGGAGATCAACAACTAATACAGCCAAATCCAAGTGCCATGCACATACATGCAAGAGTACATACATGTACCAGCTACTCATCAGGATCTGGTGTGGTGAAACAACATTCGCATGCTATGAATGCAGGCCATGCAAGAGAAGGTTGACTACAAAGTTTGGGACTTTGTTGACAAAGGAACACACTACACTTTCAGAGAGAGATCAACCAAGACCAGAAACAGTGAGATTGAAACTCCGGCAAAAAGACGAAAATACAGCAACAAGATTTTTCATCTTGACGGTGGGGAAAAAGATCCATACCGGTTGCTCAAGAAATTAATAAGCCACCGACCAGAAGGCATTGACAACTTTTACCTACGAGCCATTGACTCACCTAAACTCAATGTGTTTTACAAGAAAGTTCCATTGAAAAAGGACTGTATAACCTCCATTATTAAGATGACAAAAATTGCAGAAATTGACAGCGAGGGCCACTTTGCACCAATAACTGGGCGCAAGTCAGAATTCGAGGAGTAAGTTCGACCATATCACAATATTGTAACGTTGCGATGTTGACATTGTTGCTAACTAGGGCCCAGACCCTGACCGCGAGTGCAGTGAGCACATGGATGTTTTCAGAAGACAGGACAAACACTAGTCTCCGGTTCGTTATCACTCGTCTTGTTTAGTTTTCATTATCAGTTTGCTTTTCTACGCTCTTACAGTTGTTACAATATCTTAACTTACGGATATTTTCAGCTGAAATACATTAATTTTTTTGGTCCACATCACAAGCGCATGGAAGAGAAACATGGCGATTTCCTCTACAATATGAGGGCTATGTATTAGCGTAGTGTTTTGAAATGTATTGAAAACGTATAACTGTCACAAAGAAATTTCAGTAGATGAAGCCATGATTCCGTTCAAACGATGCCTTAAAATTGAAGTCAGGATACAAGACAAGAAGCTGCAAGGTTGACAGCAAGGGTTCACTTTAATTACATGGGTAGGCTAAGATGATTTTTTGCTAGCTGAAACGGTACATTTATTTTCTTGGTCCAGAACACAAGCGCGCAGAAGAGAAACATGGCAATTTCCTCTACAATATGAGTACGATGTATTAGCGTAGTGTTTTGAAATGTATTGAAAACGTGTAACTGTCACAAAGAAATTTCAGTAGATGAAGCCATGATTCCGTTCAAACGATGCCTTAAAATTGAAGTCACGATACAAGACAAGAAGCTGCAAGGTTAACAACAAGGGCTCACTTTAATTACATGGGTAGGCCAAGATGATTTTTTGCTAGCTGAAACGGTACATTTATTTTCTTGCACCAGAACACAAGCACGCAGAAGAAAAACATGGCAATTTCCTCTACAGTCTGAGGACGATGTATTAGCGTAGTGTTTTGAAATGTATTGAAAACTATAACTGTCACAAAGAAATTTCAGTAGATGAAGCCATGATTCCGTTCAAAGGATGCCTTAAACTTGAAGTCAGGATGCCAGACAAGAAGCTGTAAGCTTGACTACAAGGGGTCACAGTTATATGGGTAGGCTGTGATGATTTTATGCTAGCTGAGGTGGAAAGACCACAAGGAAATGTTTATTCTAACTCAAGAGCTTGATAGAGTCCGAATGCAAGAAAATACTCAAGCGTCTCCAACTCACTGACGGCGAATTAAAAGATCACAAAGTAATTCTAGACAAACTAGATGAACATTTGGTCCCTGCTCGAAATATTGTGTACGAATGCTATGTCTTCCACAACTTGGTGCAGCACTTACATGAAACTGTGGATTAGTTTGTGATAAAAGCAGCTAGCTGAACTATGCAAATTTGGAAGTCTCGTAGATGAAACGGTTAGAACCTGTGCCAGATTGTTTAGAGAGAAATAATGTGATTTAAAGAAGGTAATACAGTCCTCACAAATTAGTGAAGCGACAAAGGAACAGCTGAAGAAATTGGAGATGAAGTACCCACGATCCAGTCAAGCTTACCGCTGACAACATACAACTATCGGAACGGACATTTTGTCAGCTACTACACCAAGATGAAATATTGGTTATAGACTAACAGACAGAGTTTCAGTGACTGTTAGAAATAATTATGGAAGGTTCTAGTTTAATTATGAGTTGATTTTGATTCTGCTCACTTTTTGAAGGCAATGTTTATTAACCATGCAGAACAAGCAAGGCTGACAGAAAAGATGGAAGAATTCAAAACAAAATATCTCTATGTGGAAGCATACTCAAGACGTGAGAATATCAAGTTCTTCAATATCATTATATAATTATTGTTGTGTATTATTTTAGCTAATCGTTTACAATGTATATCGCACGTTTAAACTAGTCTGGACCCAGATCTGTTGTATGCCTTTTTTCGCTGTTTTGAGGGAGTTTTACATGTATATGGATTCCGTCCAGTTACGTGTTTCATCATAGAACATTAATGGAGCTTATAGTTTGCTCTTGGGCTGTAAGCCCAATCAGGATGAATTTTTATCACAAGTGAAGCAGATGGACTTCTTCGTAGTGTGCGAGACTTGGTCTCGTCAGGATTATTTAACTGTTCCTTTTTATCGTTGTTTTAATCAACCAGCTGGTAAGTTAAATAAGCGTAGACCAGGCAGAAACTCAGGAGGAATTAATATAACACTTTTTTACAAAGAATGCTACGCACATCATACGACTTTTGCAAAGGCCAATGGATACTATATATGCTGTAGGGTTGAAAAGGATCAACTACACCCTGCGTAAGACCTGTGTATATGTGCGATCAATATACCTCCTGATAATTCCCCATATTTTAATCAACAATTGTTAGACGATCTAGAAAGATATATTTTGTCTTTCATGACCTCACAACATGTTTTAATTTTGGGAGATTTCAATGGGAGAACTGGATTTGGTGATGATTTTATAGTAAACGATGGTAGTGATTTTATCCAAAATGATGTATCTGTTATTTTAGATATCCCTCCACGACGAAGCTTTGATACTGGTGTTCTAAACACACACGAAAAATGGCTACTTGAACTATGTAAGTCTTTATACCTTCAAGTTTTAAATGGTAGAGTAAGAGGTACATGTAATTCCTTTGGGCAACCAACGTCTCGTAATTGTCTAGAAGTTAGTGTTATTGATTATATTATTATTAGTTAAGATTTATTTAAATACGTTAAATACTTTATAGTCAAACAGCCCAATGTTTTAAGTGATCATTCACAAATTATTGCTAATATAGAGTTACCGTGTTCTACGGGTACGGAACGTGTATGGAGAACAAGAATGAAAGTAGTGACTTACGGAAAATAACAAAGCAATATCTCTGGGAGGAAAATTCTAAAGATAAGTTTACACAAACGTTATTGTCGACCGAAATACAAACAATTATATGCAAATTTCTCAATACCACCTTTTTGCCAAATGAAGGTGTAATAACCGCTGTTGACAGTTTTAATTATATATTTGTACAAACAGTTAAGAGACATTCTTTTTGCGTTTCAAAAAACTGGCGCATTGAAGAAAACAGACCTTGAAGAGAAACTCACAAGCTGTCAGAGGTGGCTGCATAAACAAGAAGTGGTTCGATAGAGACTGTAGGATTCTCAGACGAAAATTTAGGGCAGCTTCAAATTTAAGAAAAAGACATCCGCTTCGGTGATGAAAAGATAAGAAAACACTATCACAATGCATTAAAGTCATACAAGAGTTTACTGACAATGAAAAAGGAAAAAAATATATAACTTAAAAATTCAGGAACTGCTTTCAGCTGGATCTCAATCCACTTTCTGGAGAACTTTGTACACAGTTAATGATGATATTAAATCGCCTAAATTTTCCGCATCCGAAATTAGTTTAGAAAACTTGATAAATCACTTTCAGAAGATTCATTCAAAATCTGATTACTCCATGCAGGGTACATTTCTTCAATGACTAACCTCCTTAGAACGAACTACAGAATCAAAGAATCCTGTCTTAGATAGGTCAATTCAAAACCAACATTACACGCAATTTCTCAAATACATGTGGTTGGGCGGCTTAAGATTGATCTCCTCACCTTATGTGTTTTTCGGCGCACGTCACTGCAAGTGCTTCCTTTCTTAAAAAACATCTTGAACATCAAACAGACGTCTCGCCTCTTACAAATGCCATCATCGCCTCTTACAAATGCCATTATCTTCCTTAAACCTGTTTTGTTCGTTATGAGACCTACAATTTTGCCCTGATGCGTTATAATGCCCAAATTTGTTTCGTGATCCGTTATTACTGACCCCCCATTTACTACCCTGTGAGAAAAGATCCGCTGTGGGCCATGATGATCGACAAAAGGTTCCTAACATCAGAGATCTCACGAACATGATCGATGAAACAAAGTCCGAGACTTGTACAACACTAACAGACGAATCAGGTCCCCCTAAGAAGAAATTTGAGCCTAAAAAAGACGAGCTGATATACAAACTGTGTGGCGGTATAATCTTTACTAGCAGAGGCCCAACGAAAAAAATCATTACTAGTTTAGTCAGCAGTAGTACAGAGCTACAAATGCTCCAAGGTATTAATCGTGTGGTACAAAAAATCCAAAACATGCACAAGAAATACAAACAGCAGCAGAAGGCAAACAGGCCAACGTAATTTTCAACTATGAAGAAACACGAGTGAACCAATTAAGTGATCCAAAAATCCCATAACTCTTTTCCTGCAAGTTGTAGTTTCTGTAAGAAACGTTAGTTAAGGTTACAAATTTACCAAAAAAAGTTGGTGTTGTTACCAAAAATATTGCAAAAACGTATTGAAAAAAGTATAAAAAATGTTACAAAAAGGTACAAACTGTACCAAGAAAAGGTTGTTACAAAACATTATCGCCAAACATTTGTATCAAAGAAGTGTAAATATCATTAAAAATTTTGTTGTTGGAACTGTGTTTGTGGTCAACACATTTTGCTTTTTATGAGCGTGGGTGGCCAAATGATGGAAATAATAACTAAACAAGAACAGCCCAAGCCATCATACAAGGGAAAATTGATTCGCTAACCCTGATTGGTAGACATACATTAGAAGACCTTGGAATGGTTAAAATCGGTGTGACAGGGGATTGGAAGAACCAAACCGCAAGGATGTCAAGAGCGTAAGAGAAAAGCTGAGACACCCTTTGAACCATATGTATGCATTCTTGTTGGCGTTAACGGATCGATCATCCACGTAGGAGGGTTAAAGATGGAAAGACAACATGTAGAGCTGCATCAAGTGTAAAAATAAAAATGGCCACTGCACCAGCACGGGACAAGTACGAGAAGACACCCGAAACAACCCAAGTACTAGTACAAGTCCCCACTGCGGAAATTCAACAACTCAACACACCAAGCACACATAAAGTCGTAGCAGAACCCAGAAGATCTTCACGTCGACCAACATCAGTATTGGAGGGACGATTGAAGGATTACACGAGATAAGTACATGTGTAAAGACTGATCAACACTGTACATTGAACAGCGATTAACAATTATGGTAATTGGAAATTATCATCATAGCCAACTATTGTCAACCATCACTGATGAGCTTTCTTAATTTTGAGAACTTATCAAAGCAACACTTTGAATCAAAGTAACACATAGGGGAGGTATGTAGCAATCTGATATACCATGTGATACATGACAAGTTGCTTGATCACCATCACATCTGTTGCAGCTTCAATTTTGTGTACGTTTCTGTTGGTTCATTATTAGACCTGTCAGAGGTGCATGATTCCGGCATATGCTTGCAATTGACTGATTCAGACACTAAACCACAGACAAGGAGTAGTGCTACTGAAGCTGTAGAAAATACCAAAAGAAACGGCATTGATATCATGCTACAGAAGCTGGAAACCTTCTACGTTGGGAATATAAACGAAATCTACGAACGCTACAACTTCAACCAGCTGGTCCAGGTGCAAGGTGAGTTGATTGAAACTTTTGTTGCCATCTTACGTACCCTTCCTAAATCATGCAATTACGGATCTTTTCTTGACAGTTTGGCTCGTGACAGAACTGTTGTTGGTATAAGAGACACCAACAGAAGATGCCTCCAGGTACCAACCACCAGAGTACAACAGCCAAGACACCTCGATCTAGGATAACTGGCCCACTGCAGGATAACCCACCACAGGGCAACATCATGCCACACCAGCAGCCTGCTAACTCCACTACAACCACACTTCCCGAAACAGAATCAGCGGTATTCAACTTCCGGTCACACGCGATATTTAACTTGCGTCACTTACTGACAATGCTTTCCGGTATTCGGGACTCAAGCGACTGATCGAGCTGACTAGCTTCAAGTTCAGTAGTTGTATACTTGACTAGCTATTAAACGTTACAACCACCTGCTCAGATTATAAGTACTTTGGTTTTGAATCTTCTTGCCACATTTGTGGGATCTGACACCGATTATTGTATTTTTGCTTTTATGTGTGCAGTGAATCCTTCTGTGACTAATCGCACTTGTGATCAATAAACCAGACTAGTATACCAATTCAAGATTGATGTCGAACGAACAAATGAAAGAAAGACAGCTCAGTTCTAAGAAAGGGTGATTTCGAGATGAAATCACTTCAGCTAAAATTTTTAAGTCGGCTCGAGAAGACAACAAGAAACAATACAACCCTGATCCTGGTCAGCCAAATTTTGCCCGCATTCTTTTAGGCCAGCGGCGAAGAATGAAGGGCTCTGGAAAACTCTTGCGTAAACATAGCCAAATTATTGGTAGCTGGCCTTCACAGCACATGGCCTGCAAGTTCAAACAAAATGGCAGAGCTGTTAAACAAAACATTTGACTTCGCTCTAGCAAAAGCTGGACGCAAAATCTATCATTGAAGCTATAGTTTGATGTAAAAAGGTTGTATTGGGTGTGTTGCCTACAGGATTCGGGAAATTGCTGATGTTTCATATTTTAAGTGATGTTTTTTGTTCCATGGACACGAAAGGACCACCAGTCATATCCCCACTCCACTACATGCCTTAATGCGCGACCAAATCAGTAAGCTGGACCATCTGGTAGCTCTCATTCTTGACGGTACAAATAAGTGCAACGAGGTGGCGCTGTCCCTTGCTGCAGAATGATCTTTGCATCAGAGCCGGCATGAGAGTGAGCAGATCTACAGAATGCACGAATTGTAGCATCAAACATGCCAAATCGCTGCACTGTAGGCGGCTGCTGCAACATTCCACCTGCGAAGAAAGGTATATATCTCCACAAAAATACCTTTCTTTGGAGATGAGAGACCAGAAAACCACAAAATGGCAAAAAACGCTGGACTGATTTTGTGAATCAAACAAGGAAAGACAAATGGGTGCCAGCGAAGTTCTCGAGCATCTGTGCACAGCATTTCAAGGAAACAGATTATCAACGTTTGTATACAAGTTTATCTGGAGTAAGCGGGAAATATGCTCCTCGACTGAATGCAGACGATGTGGGGGTTTTGAGTCCGTCTATTTTGTCAAAAGACATGAAGGAAGGTGAATTTCTCTCAATACATCATGCATTTTGCATAGTTTTGTTTATAATTATAGTATCTAAAGGTGTAGTATCTGGATAGTATTACAATATACTAGAATCTTACCGTTTTTCTAGATAATGAAGAACATTGCATCCAAATCTGAAGAACCAGGTCCTTCAACTTCTGCTGATAAAGCCGAGGATGAACTGGATGAAACGGATGCCAGGGTTGAACCGCAAGCCAATGTATAATATCACTACATGCATGTAGCTCATGAAACTCCCTGGCAATCAGATCTTCAGGAAAAGCCATATGAAATCCCCACCACCAGTAAAAACGTATTTAGTAAATTATCAACAAATTATGGATTTACTCAATAAAATTATGGTGTAAAATCAATCTTTGGTATTTGACTTATAAACATATTCTTTCAATAAAGGACAATAAACAGTCACGAATGACACTCTTTGTTAGTCCGGGGGAGGAGGGTTCTAATTCTTCATAAATCTCAATCTCTGATATTATGATTATCTCACTCCTGCAGGTAAAGACATCTGATCCTTGTGCTCAAACAAGAACATAATGCTTCTTCAAAGGCTTCAAGACCAAAAGATTAAGATCTGCAAGTTGGAAAAAGGTTTGTAGTCTATTACTATGAGGCAGACTATACAATTCAGTATCGTCTCCATATGTTGTTTAATATATTCAAGAATATTTTATGCTTTAAAAATACTCTAATCTCTTATTAGGCTGTATCTAGACTAGGTCCAAGTGTCCAAGCACTGTGTGCACTGGCAATATACTTAATTTATTATATTATATTATATTTGAATAAATTGAACAATTAGCAAAATTACTCAGAAACTATTGGCATTTTTATTCTGTAGGAGTGCATGTACAATGACAAAAAAGACTTAAACCTGTAGATTAACTAAAACTGGTTTCCTGGTGCACAGAAACCTTCTGAAATGTGTATATTGCACGTATAGTTGCTCCAGGTTCTCTCTGCTCATATCTGTACTGCCCTGAATGCACTTGGATACAACACAAGATACAAGACTTCTTTCTGGTAATTAATTCAGAATACATTTTAGAATGTTGATTTGAATTTGGTGACGCTAATTTACTGTAAAATCTCACATTAAAGCCCTGGGCTTATATAAGTTCATAAGCAGTTTTATATGGGCTTGTAAACTGGAACCGAAGCTAGCAAATTACTGTGCATATACATGAATAGTTGGATAAGTGACACTGAAATGGAATCTACAGTAACGTTGACAGTCGTTGCATTGAAAAGTTCTTGGAGCAGCTGACGTGGCCTTCTTCAACAGTCCTCGCCATTTGACTCTCTGGAGTGCCTCTTCCTCCCAGGTATCAGGCGGGATGCCTGTTCTCTTCAAATGCCGCTTTAAGGTGGCTCAATAGGGTTTTTTGACCGCGCGAAACATGGGCACTAGGCAGCGTTCCGCTCGTGGGTTCGACT
>JANVCH010085097.1:0-15392 GCA_025505405.1 Epizoanthus rinbou | reverse complement strand
CTTGGGGCCCTGAAGAATGAGCTTATTACAAAGGGGCTTATTAGAGGGGGTTAATCGAGAGATAGGGGAGCGTATTAGAGACTTGGGGCCCTGAAGAATGAGCTTATTACAAAGGGGCTTATTAGAGGGGGTTAATCGAGAGATAGGGGAGCGTATTATAGACTTGGGGCCCTGAAGAATGAGCTTATTACAAAGGGGCTTATTAGAGTGGGTTAATCAAGAGCTGGGGGGACTATAATGCCATATGATGCCACGATACATATCATACTACAATTCCCACAACTCAATGATACAAAAGTTTTAGAGAGAAGTAGTTGTCACAAATAATATCGGCCTTAGATATGAAGTTTCACAAATACCGTAGGATGTGATACTTGGCTGGTATTTCCCCGGCTCATCAAATATTGCACCGTTCATGAACCCAAAGTTAGTACCACCTGTCCAACGATAGATAACAACATTAGATAAAGGTAACCAGCATCACTTTCTTCTGCATCTTTATATCTACACTCCAAACAAAATGTTAAGGATGAAACGTTTAGGAAAATAATTGAGTGTGCAAATGTAGCGGTTTACTTACTGCTTACACTTACCATGGAACATATAAAAGTTTAGAGAAGCTCCAGCAGCCAAGATTTCTGCAGCACGACTTGCAGTTTTATTTAGGCTAAGAACGTGGTGTTTGTCACCCCAGGAGTCAAACCAGCCAGGCCAGAACTCGGCCACCATCAGTGGTTTGTTGGGCTGTGACAAAGAAGACGTTATGTTACACAGTATTCCTAAAAATTGCATCACATTTATGAACCAAAAATAAATTTAATGAAGAATACCTTCCACAACTTGTCTTCCAATTGCGTACTCATATACACTACAGTGAGCATAGGACTATATAGACATACAAGATATGAGGCTGCAGTTCACTGACTCATAGTAAACGTGAAACAGACAATGTATCAAGAGCAATCAGAGTTTACAG
The DNA here is from genome assembly GCA_025505405.1 of Epizoanthus rinbou. Lineage (NCBI taxonomy): Eukaryota > Metazoa > Cnidaria > Anthozoa > Zoantharia > Epizoanthidae > Epizoanthus > Epizoanthus rinbou. The sequence goes on along the minus strand of JANVCH010085097.1, from coordinate 14,416 downwards.
TCTCTTGGGGACATAAAAAAGAACTAGTTGAAGATATTGAGAGAAGTTATATGTTAATTTAGTGATGGTCAGTATGAAAAAACAGACCCAAATGTCACATCTTTTATCATTTGCACAGTTAAACACCGAAGCCAAATTTGTTGACTTATTGGTATTGAGAGGAATTGACCATAATAAAAAGATGGCAACTGGTACATTTACCCATAATTCTTAGCGCACGAAAACCCTAAATACGCTCATAAAAATGCACTGAAAGGTCCTAAAAACTTCAAACCTAGCATTCATGTTTTTGTATAGGGACGAATTTCGCAAAAATATATGGCTTTCTACGTCCCTATTCGTTGTGTTAGGTTCGCAAGGTATTGTGGTTAAATGTACAGGTCAATTTAGTTTCTGGAAATCTCGATGCCATTTTGTCAATTAGTGTGCACTCATGCGAGCTCGGAATAGTGAGCAATTATTATCCGAAGTGGAGGTGAGTAGCGTAGGATGTACTAGCTGCTCACCGACACTGAGGAGAATAATTACGTTAGCATATACCAAACCAGTGAATAAAAATAAGAATTTGTAAACTGAGAAAATTTTAAGCGAATAGAAGCTGAGAAAACTAGCTTTTTACTATGCCGCGCGCTCGAGGCCGTGCTCACTCGTGCGAGCTCGGAATATCGAGTAATTATTCACTGAAGTGGAGGTGGATAGACCAGGATATTCACCGAAGTGGAGGTGGATAGACCAGGATATTCACTGAAGTAGAGGTGAATATCCTGGGCTTTCACCGACACTGAGGTGAATAATTAGGTTAGCATATACCCATAGCATATTAAATCAATTGAAAATCTGCTAACAGTAGAAGTAACCTGGAAATATCAGAGTTCAATGCATACTAGGAGTAGGGTCTCTTAATATACCAGTGCCAGCACATTAGGCAATGTCTAATCTTCTTGCTATCTAAACCTGAAGTTTTGATCCTAGTTCACTGTCTTACTTGCTCTTTTTAAATTTTGCAATGCTGGACCCCCCACAGAGTGGGCGTGGCCTAATTTCAGGCTGACATACCAATTTTGAACAGGTTGTTGTATGTACTCTTCAATGGCATAGCATTTGTTGTAATATATTTGGTTTGAAAATTTATCAATTTTCCACTTCTCATGTGGAATGAGCCATTATCTTGTTGTTTGTTGATTTGTTATAACTCAGTTGAACATTTGATTTGATTTATTTTGTTCACCACAATAGAATAGTGTTGAGAGTTGATTACAAGATAGATGGTGGTAAGGAAGCCTAAAATGAAACCATTAGGGTTCGATAGTTTAGGCTTCCTCTCTGGTTTACCTGATTTCGAAAATGAGAGTCATTTCAAGTTTATTACAAATGGAAAATTTAAGTCTGTTTTTGAACAAGGTACAGTGTAGCTAGGTGAAACAGAATTCATTGATAATTTTGTTGCTGTGAGAATTAGAGAATTTGATGGAGGCCTGGGATTCATGAAGAGGCATTTATTTGAGAGAATCAAACACTTTAATAATGTACATGCATTTAAATTATTTAAATTAATTCAAATACATGCATGTACAGTAGAAAGATATAATTATTTGAATCAGAGGCGATTAAAATAGAGTATACATACATCTGAACACACACAGAGATACAATCATGTACTTACGCCGAGCAGAAATGAAAAGCAAGTCAGTCTTTGAAGTACATGTATGATCTAAGATTAGTAATAGTAATAGGAATTACTGCTGGACTTATATTAATACCTAGTAAATATTATAGAATTTCTTGAGGAGTTATAGAAAAATAATTATTTGCACTAATGGAGCAGTCTGACTAAAGTAAGTCGATTTGTAATGTAAGTCTCTGAATGCGGCTTTTTTATAAAGTGAAAATATTTAGAGAGGTTTGAGGATGTGTTACACAGTTTAATCTTGCATGCAACTAGTATCCTGCAATGGTACAGATGTACTATATAAAGCCCCCCAAAAATAAAAGTTACCGTGAAAATTAGCCCAAAACTTTCAAATGCAAAAATGTACTTCTGATAACAAGCCCACTTGAAAATATCCCGTTCTCTTAAAATTGGATATTTATAATGCACATTATTTAATTTGCACAGTCATTTTAAAGATGAAAACTATCCACCAATCATAAGCCTTCACAAATCTAAGTTCCCCCAAAAATAAACCCAATAAAAATCCTTTGATTGAATACATTTACAATGTAGCCCTCCAAGGTCTTATTATTGTATGTATTGGTATAAAAATTATAGCCTATGTATGTACATGTACATGAAAGTCAAAGCAGTTCCTGAGTTATAGGGTTAAATTTGAAACTGAAACTTCTGGAGGTGAAAAAATATCACTCAGGGCCCAATTGACCATAATAAAAAAGATGGCAACTGGTACATTTACCCATAATTCTTAGCGCACGAAAACCCTAAAAACACTCATTGAAAGGTCCTAAATGTTTTTTGTACAGGGACGAATTTCGCAAAAATATATGGCTTTCTATGTGCCTCTTCGTTGTGTTAGGTTCGCAAGGGATTGTGGTTAAATGTACAGCCTTATGGTCAATTAGTGTCAAACACGTCTCACTTCTCTGACTATAGGCACTGATAAGCTCGAGGCAATAGCTTTAATGATAAATGTTGCAGGCACAAAATTAAAGTGTATGAGGGGTCATTTTGATCATTTTTGAACGAGACTATGGTTTTCGTTGCTACGCGAAGTTGAATATTTTATCTTGCCTGGAGTTTGGTTTTGGGCTACCGTCGATCAAGCATTAGTTTGAAAACTGTAGCCAATCGCAGGTCACAGATCTCAGACATGTACATTTTGCTATTGGAATAACCGTTCGGAAAGCGCGGCTCTGTTTGAAATAACGCTTGATTGACAGCAGCCCCAAACCAAACTCCAGACAGGATAAAATCTTCGACCTCGCGTTGCAACGAAAACAGTGGTAACATTGTATCTTTAAATTCTGAGATCACTTTTAAGAAGACTTGCATTTGTCGAAGCTCATAACTAACAATCTCGAATATTTGGAGAGAAAGCATGATAAACACAACTCTACCACTACAAGAAATGAAAATCTGGAATTATTGAGGGTGCTTTATTTATACTGCGAACACAAGCAAAAGTTATTAAAAAGTCCTTCCCGCGCTTTATACTGATCGGCATTAAAGCTGGTTTTCAATACACCCGTAACTGCTGTTCACGACGGGTGTGACATGCACTACCACTGATAAACGTTAAGTTGAGTTCAACTCTTCAGATAGTTGCAGGGGCAACAGACAGAAAGCAAATGTAATGGAAAGTCGAAACACTTACTTGCGGTGATGTGCGCCATGCCGGGGACTTTCTATTCTTTTCATCCTGTTTATTCTTCGCTGTCGCTTCATGTAGCTACAACTCTGTGGTATTAATATAATAATATATAGGAAATCCAATGAATCTTGTCAAATGTAATGAAAAGCAATTTTGTGTTCAACTCATTAAATTCCTCTCGAGCCAAAATCATTTTATTGACACTGGCACTTTAATTGATATCATGACCCAAATCAAATTCCCGGATATTGTGCTTCTAAGACTGGGGCCGAAATTTTAAACTGTCTGTGTTCCTTCTGATGACTTCTGATTACTTCAATGCCCACTGACGCAAACGTTTCAGTCAATACCTGGGGTTAGTTAGTGTCCAATACAAACTAATAGGCCACTGTGGGGTTCTTTACCGGCGTAAGTAGCACTTCAGTTTTTGCTTTAGGTGTATGTAGTGAAATGAGTGAGCTATTATAATCTGTCATAAATCATCTGCTCCAATCTGCTTCTTGTCGTATGGTGGTAAATCTATTTATTCTATTGGTACTTCAAGCGGTTGAATGCTGGAATCAGTAGTAGTTTGAATTGGTCAAATCCAGGATAGTTGTTCTAAAATTATGATCATGTATTTTGAAGGAGAATATCTTTATGAAACCTATTTCAAAAGTAAGAATTTGTTTCAGCAGAACCCCGAACAAGTTTAACCAGATTTTCTGGATCAGCCATGTTTAAGTTTAAGTTATATTATGGTTAGCAACAGAATTTGTTAATTCAATTTATTTCATTTGTAGTGATTTGCTTTGTAGACAATATAAAATAATTTCTTTCAAAAAATTAATGTTGTGGTTAGCGTTTTTCTTGAAACCTTTGTTTCTAAAGTTTGTTGTCTTTATCACAACCCATTACGGCATCAAATTACGAACAGTCTGTCCATAAAAACATCAGAAGTTGCATAACGTTGCGAAAATGTATATAGAACGTTTATCTAAAACAATTTCTCTGCTTCATCTTGTTTTCTTTCACAATTTCGAAAATTGCCTTCCATGATAAACGTTTTAACAAAATAACTATTCTGATAACACACAACAGAATGGCGCTTGCCTCGCCAACTTCTATTCCAATTAATATCGCATTGAATACTGTTCAGTTGGGCGGTATTTACCCATTTAAAACGTTCTTTGCAAATCGGTATGAAGCAAAGCACATGGGGGCGAGATAAAATTCGCTTTATGTTAATCCCAATGTCTGTGAATCGTTTAAATTTGGCATTGAAACATTGCTGTATTTTTAAATATGCTAATCGGTGAATAAATTCCTAGCAAGTAAACTCAAAGGACATCCAACAAGATACTATTTGGACTGAATCATCTAAAGTTTCTTTTAAAGCTGACAATCAAATACAAAGGAAATCCACTCGAACAAGGGAAAATGGCGTTTCGCATGTCAGAAACAAACTGAAACTGAAAAAGAAAAGGCAATTATTTTATTGAAAATTATATGTTTCGTATGCTTTAAAATGTCTGGAGGCAACCATACGTTGATGAATTATTAATTTCTCGAAGCTAGTGTACACGTTAAAGGTACATCACGGGTAGACTGTATAAGCGTCGTTGTTGCTAAGCAACCTGATAGGTAAATGAACCAAAAACGATAAAAGCAATGGAACTAAATTAAAAGAATACAAGAACTACACACAAAAATCTGTGGAATCGAATACTTTCTACCTTCATATTCAGAAAAACAACTTGTATAATTCTGAACTGTTTCATTGCCACATTGAGTTATATAGTGAATGCCAACGGACGATCTCGAATATGAATATAATCTCAGCTAACAAACCTCTATCAGCTAAAACTAAAGATATTACACTTAGTAGAATTGACAAAGACAGTGAGGAAAAATAAGATCCTTTTGTTGCCGTAATTAATTCCTAGCCCAAGTTTCTGATAGTCGTTGCAATTATCATATAAGAGAAAAAGGTGTTTCATCTAATGGATTATATATAACACCGAGTTTAATTCAATATCTAAATAATGTGTTCCTATACCATAATCGATTAAAATCCGCCAGAACCGACATCAAGCTAAGCTTGCTTGCTCTTGAATTGTGCGGTACGTTATTTCAAACAATTTTAATAGGCAACAATCGTCATACGTATGAACGATAACCGGCTAAAGGCAGTTTTATATGGCCGTATCAGTTTGGCAGTAATTCGTGTATACTTGACACTTGTCTTGGGCATGTCTCAAGCAGCATTTCTTTTGCATGGCTAAAGTTTCAAATCGACGCTTATAAGAAACCAGTTCTTTTGTGCTAAAAAACTAACCGTAACAATTATATTTCGTCCTTCCCATGAACTGATTCCTGACGACAAATCTTCAATATAGAAGGCAAGTTCATGAATAAACTATGATCAACCAGGCTAATAGCTAATGGCAAAGCTACCTGCACCCCATTCGACTTTCAGTATTAAATGTTTTAGTGAATTACTTAGGAGCAATTAGTGCTGAGTGACGAGCAGTGGTCATTCTATTGAAAATGACCAAACACTCTCAATCTTGAATCGTGCAGGCAGGAAGAAAAAACACGTTTATATTCTTATAATTTAACCAATATACGTGGTCATAAAGCTACCAAGTGGACAAGTGTCAAAACGTAATGTATTTATAATTTCTTCATGTGTTGTTCATATGCGATTTTATGCCATCTAATAGCGACTGTAGCTCCCATTTGCATACTTAGAAACCGTTTTCACAGCGGTTGTTTTTGAAAGCAAAATAAATTCAATATGATGGCGGAAGGATATGGGCAAAATAATAGAATTTTTACAACTGCTGCGATAATTTGTTGAACAGAAAAGAAGTCAAGCGAAAAAACGAAACTGGCTTTTTTAATTCAACGGTTTAAAGTTACAAGATTAAGAAAGTCTAAAAGCTAAGAGGGAAATTAACGTATTCGATTTGTCCCAGGCATGACTGACAAATGTGTATTCATGTGAAGCAGCGATAGCCTTCATAAAGTTCTTTGAGCCATCTGGTGAGACATGACGCGTCTGACGTCAGTACGACAACTTGTGCATGTTGCCACTGGTGAAATTAATAGAACTAAAAAAAGCTTGACTGCAAACGCAAGGGAGATATTGACGATACAGATGGTATCGTTTTCAAATTTTGCACTTAATTGTAAAAAAGTTGCTGCAAGTCACGACACAAATAAGCGTGGAGTTTAGTAAAGTTAAAGAGAGCTGATAAACCTGTTGGTTTATGATTCAACACTGCTCTGAAGGGTAAGAATGTTTAGCGGATGCACGCGACAGTGTTAAACTGAAAGTCAGGTATTACTGTAAGTGTACGCTAGAAATGACTGATTTTAACGTTCTTGAGAATTGCATACAAAGGTTGCACTGATAAAGAAGTGACAGAAAGCACTGGCAGCTGATGTGCACAATGCCAGTATTGATTTTTTTTCCCTTTCTTTCAGGCCGCCTTACAAGAATGCCGTCTTCGAAAAAAAAGCGGTCGGCCAATCGAGTCGTGATCAACGTTGGAGGACAAAGACACGAAACATTTCTAAGCACGCTCAGAACCATTCCCGACACAAGACTTTCCTATCTCAGCGAGCATCACACAAGCTTATCAAAAGTGGTTGAATACGACTCCATGAAGAACGAGTATTTTTTTGACAGACATCCAGGAGTGTTTGCTCAAATTTTAAATTATTATCGCACGGGAAAATTGCACTGTCCGAGCGACGTGTGCGGGCCTCTTTTCGAGGGAGAGTTGGAGTTTTGGGGTATCGACGAAGAACAGGTAGGAGATTACTTTTGTTGTTTCATGTGATTAAACTATATTTATGTGTCTTCAGATAATATCTGTATGTTTGTCCAAAAACCCAAAGGTGTATTGTATAGTAAACAAAAAGCAATAGCTGTAAGCGCTCAGCCAGGCCCTGCAAAACACAAGGTTTTTACCGCGTCTGTTCTTAATAATATAAATATATTTATAATAGTAAAAACTCTATCAACCTTGATTAACTTTAGGTTAGGTTCGAGATAAGAAATACCCGCAAGAAAATAAAACGGGTATCTTCTCCTCAGGAGGGGAGAAAGTGCTTATTTTTGAATTGTTTATAATCATTTGAACGATCGCTGTGAATAAGCTAACAGAACTCGTGCTGGGACATTTCAGGCAGATTTGGCAACTTCGAGGGTCGCTGTTCTTCGCTTTTCTTTGTTTGTGCTAGGTTCATTATGGAAAGCGCAGAAAAATATATTACCATATGAAGACGGCCTTAATGTTAGTATAATTTTTACACAATGTCTTCAATGCATTTAACTGTACTTTGAACGGCAAACCAGTCAAAATTGGTTAAAATCGAAACTGAGAGTTTCAAGATAATACAAATATTTCCAGTTTTAAACTTAAGAATTAAAGTTCTATTAATGCAAATAGTACGCGTTATTAAAGAACCCAATGTGCATGTGATATTGTCTTGAAATTAAAAGTCTGTATATTTTACGACTCTTCATTTATCCGCCTTTAGTCAAGTTTTTTTCAGTTCACAAAATATTTAAATATTTGTAAGTTTATTAATATAGTTAATCACTCGTTATATACTCCGATCGTTATCCATTCTTTATCAAAGTAATTTGAGTTAAATAACTCGTAGCTTCCTCTCTTTAATGTGTAAGTCCAGACTTTCACGCGTAAATGCTCTGTTTATTAGAAAGGATTATAACTTCATTATCAATTCACTACCTCATCTATTCGACTTTGAACATTTGAAGCTGTCTGTGTTCTTTAGTTGTCGCGTGAGATGCCGTAGTGTTAGATTACGAAACAATATTTTAATTTTCACAATGAAAGTGAAACTTATTTTAAATTCGGCTATTCATAAATAAATGGACAGTAAACTGAGTTGAATAGGTGTTACAGTCATATATTGCACGGACGCCCTTTTGTTGATCGTTGTCAACTGCGCACATCAACGCTGTGCCCTATCAGTTTCATCTGATGATCTATAGAGAGTAAACTCTACGCACCTAGTTAATTGGAGCATATCTTATAACATTTAACGAAAGCCAGAAGTAGTTGACTTTTTCAAATGCGAGTAGGTGGAACTATTTTCTTTTCATAAACATTAATAAATAATGACAGTAAACTAGACTACCGCAGGAAACCACAGATCAATGCGTGTATATTCGCTCAATAAAGTTTCAAAATTGAAAGAATATTACCGGGGAATTTTATAGGTCTTTACACTATTAAAGGTAGCTGAAGATACTATACTATTATTAAGAATATTCCATTCACTAAGACTTGCTCATCCCATTGTTCACGCCAATACACCTGCATAATTGCTTTACAGTACTACAAAGTAATTGAATATATAATATGATGGATATCAATTCCTGAAACAACGTAAATAGAACATTTACAAGCTGTATAGACTCAGCTGAACCCAACGGAACAGTAACCTTTATGTTGTCACTAGAATAGAATTGTAAACTACCGGAAAATTCAAATCCTGAAAATCATGTTAACGTGCTGCGTATTTTTGAAGTACGTTCGGCTTCGGGCGAATGGAGGTAAGATTATGAGATGGACCTTACTGCTAGCAAACGAAAACAACGGGGAACCAGATTTGTACAAGAAACAGCGAAAAGATTGTTATTTTATTATCACTTGAAATGTATAGACTCAGCCATGTCCCATATATGTTCTGGAGTAGCGTAGATCCAGACTTCAGGGATGATCCTTGCCGTTGAGGAAGCGAAAGCGAAAACAGAAACTACGATAATGCACATGTGACGCACGTTCATCAGTGATCGACAGTGCGGTGATAAGAAAAGCAGTAGAAACAGCATTTTTAAACGTTTATTCATTAAAATGAATTCACTATATATAACTAAACGACAATTTTGATAACAACTGTCTCGTTTCCATAGCTGTGTTTATACACTTTCCCTACTAACCATTCTGAAAAGCCGAGTTGAGTCGTATGGAAGGTTTGCATAATTACATTAATATTAAATATTTCTTTCTTTCCCACTATCCTCCGCCGAGTGGCATAAACATAAGACATTTCCAATGTATCGGTAAAAAAAAATCAAGCGACAAAACAGTTTTCCCTCTACTTTGGTTCAAGACGGCGGAAAAACATAGGAAGAGCAAATGAAAACATTGTAATCACTCTCACACCAAAGACCGCAGTATTGGCAAAAAGACAAACTAAAATAGCAAAGAAAACTAAGGCTCACACTTTCTTGCCGTTTCTCGTCATCCGACTGACCCAAAATTTTATAGTTTTTGTAAACTGAAAAACGTATGAAACATCACTGAAATATATAAGAAAAGTCAAGTCTGTAAAGCGCTTTTCAGCTAAATGGAATTAGCGCTATCTAAATAAAGTATTGTATAATTTGTCTTTTTCGCTTTATTTTCTATTAGTAATGGTAATAGGACTGAGTGGAGTCCAGTTCGGTGTGTAATTATATGAGTATGATTTCAGACAAAATTGCACGACACCAAGCCCCATTACCAATTTATTATAAAATTGCAATTCCCGAACAAAGAAACAAAGTATCTGTCATGGAAAGCCGAATTGTTACTGTACGACCACAAATTCTTCATTTTGTCTTGGCCACAGTTCTGGCCTCGGTTGTTCAAAGAGTGGATAGCGCTATCCAGCGGATAAATCCTTATTCAGCGGATAACTATCAACTATTTAGCTTTTTAATTGAACAACCGGGGTCTGGCCGGTAAATTGCTGTCATTCACAGTAGTTTATGTGGCTGGTGATTGGTCAGTAAGCTAGACTTCATGTTGTGATTGGTTCATTAACAGGTGTTCAATAACAGAACTTGTTATTTGATAGTGTCCAATTAATGAACAAAAGAGTAGTGAATGACCAATCACATTTTAGGAAATTGTAATTCTTATAATAAATGTTCAAATTGAAACATTGTTTGGCTGAAAATACCTTGTGTCAATGAAAGGTCCTCAGCTAGGTTCATCAATTGAATTAGGCCCTGTTGTTCAAAGAGTGGGTAGCGCTATCCACCCTTTGAACAACTGAGGCCTGATCTGTGACCAGTACTGCCTGTTCAACATGACTGATATGTTATGTGCACAGATTGACTCGTAATACTAGACTTTCAATTCACACATCCAAGTAGGTTTTGAGGCTCCTCTTGGATTTGGTAATTTTAAGGTCCATTTCAGACGCCGTATTTATTACTTGATTTAAGTTCATGGAAAGTTGGACGTCTGAAACAGATTAAATACGGCATTTTGAATTAAAATACATGACGGCAGAACTATTAAATATGGCTGAGCTTGCCGTACTTAATTGAATTAATAAGGTACATGGAAGATTGGCGTCTGAAACGGACCTTAAGTTCGTGGAAAGTTCGACGTCTGAAACAGATTAAATACGGCATTTTGAATTAAATATGGCAGAAGCATTAATGTGGCAGAACTTGCCGTAATACGGCGCATTAGAGATACGGTGTCTCTCGTTTTTCCCGACCGACCAAATTTACGGATCGTAACAGCGAGAAACGAGGGGAAAACGTGGGGCTGGTGTTACAAGACCGAGATCGCTAGAGTTAATGGTTAAGAATCAACATTTCCTTCTTATTTTGTCTCAAATTGATTTATAATATTCTAGTAGTATTCATTTTGGTGCATTCAAAATAGAATGACTTCCTTGGTTATTATGGCAGGTGTAACTTATTGTATTAACAATTAACTGAAGAAAACGAAGGCTCTGCCTGAATAACGGTTCACCTGTATCGCGCTATCGTGTTTCTGATTCCTGTTTGTACTCTTATTCGTGTATTTGGTAACATAGTGACAGTAATTAAGCCCAACACAACATACACCCACTCAACATCCTGTTGTTTTGCTAAAAACTCAAATTCAGTCAACAATTTCAAATACAAACTAAAGAAACACCTTTTACAAATTTGGTTTGATAAACTGACTTAATTTTTACTCACTTTACTGATCCCTTTTAACTATTCCTTCATTAGTTGAATTTTTTAAACATTTCTCATATTTGTAATCTTATATTTTAATATAATTAAAATTAGTAATTAACATATTATTGTAATTAGAAATAAGTATTTTTGAATATTATCAGTATTATTGTAAATAATAAAAAAGCCCATCGGGGATGTCTATAATAAACCCATTGTAAGATGGACTAAATTTCCTACTGCTGGTTTTCGTTGGTGAATTAAGCATAAGCACAAGATTAACCAGAAGGTAAGCACAAGGCAACGAACCATAAATATGTACTGCTAAGTACACTTCCGTTCTTCTTGGACTTGCTTTTGTGTCTATTTCGCAAATTTCGCTTGTATAAAGGACATAAAAAAGACAAGCAGAAGTACAATCACAATCACAAGCAGAAACATTAAGGTGTTATATTCAGCAACATGGTGTTATATTCAGCAACATGGTGTTATATTCAGCAACATGGTGTTATATTCAGCAACATGGTGTTATATTCAGCACCATGGTGTTATATTCAACACCATGGTGTTATATTCAGCACCATGGTGTTATATTCAGCACCATGGTGTTATATTCAGCACCATGGTGTTATATTCAGCCAAGACTGCGTGTGCGTGTACCAGGGGTGCTGTCCTTACTGGCACATCTTCTGATTATTCTTGAATTTATTCTTCAGTCATTAGTGAAAACCTGCCTTCAGTTTAGGAACATATCAAGATCTCACGACAAAATCAAGTACAATAAAAGCATTGTTCTAAAACTAAATATCTTTTCACCATCCGTTCACTCCTACAAGTTGGTTCGGCTTCTTTCCTAATACCTTAATTGACTAGAACTGACAATTTACCTATTAAACTCAGTAGTTCATGCAAAATGTCTTCTCTCCTTTAAAGCTGCAGTATCAAATCTGCTAATATGTTCCCCCACGTACTACTCTGCACTTGTTAATGTATATTTAAATATTCCCAACAAGTTATACATTAGGTACCGCCTTTGTGTAAAGCATAACCAAAAGAAATAAATAGTAAAATCAGAATTGAAGCAAGGAAACTGATAGTGGTAGCGATAAGTCATTAGTGTCTTAGATCGAAACCTTATTCTCGAAATTCACTGAGCAGACAGAAATACAAATTACCGTATCTCGACTATCTTTGACCTTATCGAACCTAACCACAGTCAAAATTAATCAGTTGTGAGCGACATATTTTATTCATGGCCGATCTACGATAACACTAAATCCGCGAGGGAGGGCAAGCAGATGATAGAGTAATTAAATATTATTAACAACAATTGAATACTATATATATCTAAAAAGGAAAAGTTTTAAAAGTTAAAATGTTGTTGATAAAATTGCTACAAACGTCTTCGATCTAATTTACCTTCTTCGGGTAGCGAAGATAACTCAATTAAATACTAGTAATAACAATAATAACAGTAATAATCATAATAATAATAATAATAAATATTCATTATTAATAACTACTACTGTTTAACAAAATTCACCTGCTCTTGTTGCGCACAAATTACAAGTCCAAAAAAATGTTTATGCGGATCATACAGAGAGAATTATGACAAATCATGTGCCACCATGCACAATACCCTTTTGGAGTAACGGCTTTGCACAATTGTTGCTTGAATGTCGTTGTTCTAAATATAATAGAATCTAAACTGATCATGAGTTGAAGAAGAGAACTTCCTACCCGATGGTGCGTCATGTGATTAACCCTTCGGAGACAATATCCTTTGGCGTAATGTCTCTTAGGAAATAAACAATTTAACAGTCAACAGTCAACAACTACTGAGCTCTGCTGAACCAGTTCAAATGAAAATATATTCAATGTTTCCACAGATCTTCTTCACGGAGAGCATTTCACTTATAAGGCGATTTCATACAGTTCTGTTATAGATACTGACTTTCTTTTATTATTCTGTTATGACAAACAAATTGTAACGTCGCGTCCACTCTGATCGAGAAAATTAACTACGATTTCTAACAATCACTTTATGAAGAGACAGGAGCAGATACAGAACAAAGGATAAAGATGTCGGAGGAAGGAGTGAAAAGAAACAAGCGCCGGAGGATAAGAAAGAAAATAAGAAAACCAACAACAAAAAGGACAACCGAACTAGGTCGGCGTTGTCACACGAATGCATAACTTTAAACTTATTTTTTTGGCTTGCTGACGTCAGCAATATATTACCTTTAATTAAAATAACCTCGGCATCGAGTTTAAATTCAAAAACATATTTAATATAATTAATTAAGTCCATCTAAGTTTGTCAGACTCCCCGGAGAGCAATGGCAGGTTTCATTCATTCTGGGTGGGAGCTTAATTGGGTCGAATATGATCTGGAACATAATATTATTTTCACTACACCACGAAAGTTGCGAGGTAAAAGGAAAATAGTAAACATGCTCCAAATGTCGAAGGTAGTAATAGCAGGGGGTAGGGATGAGGATGCCAGAGGGGGGTGGGGTGCGGTGGACGAGTTGGAGGCATTCTGGTCGAAAAGCCAGGTTGAAGCCGATCGACCCGGGGGGGAGGGGGTTAAACATTTTGATCATCTCAATTCAAACGTTTAGCATGAAGATTTTAGACTACTGGGTCCTAGTTAATTCTGTAATTAAAAAATATTTGAACTTCGGCTTGAAACTGCGGAAATATTACTGACGGATAAAAGCCACTGGGAGAGTTGACAATTTAGAGGAAATTTGAACAAAATAAGTTTTTTAAATCAAAACGCAAGTTTTTGCAGTAAAGGCGCCGACCATTTTATACTGTACTGGTGGAAAGTAGGTTAATTGTTTTCTAAGTCTCGTACAAAATATTAAATAGCGCAGCAACTGAGTTTTTGTATTTTCTCTCCGACCTTTTACCGACCACAGTGTCGTAAAAATGAGTTTTATTTTTTGCAACAAACAATTACAAAATAAATACAACCGCAAACTGGAATATGGGCATATTTTTGTGTTGAAAACGAAAAGACTTTTGCTTGAGTTTATTTTCAGGAGGGCCTGGTTTGTAATTGGACTAAATGTTTCGTCTTGACAAAGTACGTTTACAAAATGTGTCCTTT
>JANVCH010084986.1:0-15398 GCA_025505405.1 Epizoanthus rinbou | reverse complement strand
GGGGGGTGGTTACAATCGAACGCCATTTTATGTTAACATAAGGGGGCTTGTAATTAGACGATATTTATGTTTTAAACACACTGATGTCATCTGACACACTAAACATTTTTCAGCAGCTGGCCTTCACCAATCGCTTGGTACTGCTGCATGTTACGAAGGACGATGAAGGGGTGTACACGTGCGCTGTAGCCAATAAAGCTGGCCACTTCAGATCACCTCACGGTGCCTTCCTGACCGTCAACCTCAAACGTAAGTACTTTTAAATCACCTTGTAAGACTGAACCATTTCGGCCCAATTTGAAATAGTCCAGCGGCTCGTTGCATAAAGGCTGGACATCCGGTGTTAAATGTAGTTTAGCGTCTGATGTTGTTGTATAGCATATCCTAATGTTTAACCTTTGACGTTAGTTAGTCACGGCCGACGTCCAGCCTTCATGCAAGTGGCCCAAGTTCCTTTTATACAGGGTCGTGAAAGAACAGTAAAATAGGGATTAGGATTTGCCTGTTTTTCACTGAGACAATGGGATTTGAGGCACTAAGGCTAGCGATAGCCACTGGGTGTGGAGAAAATAAGGACTGGGAAGTGGGATTTTTGCATCATTTGGATTTTGATAAAAATATGGGTTGTGAATTAGGATTTTGAACCAGGGATCTTCTGGCTGGAAATTTGAGATCACCTTTTAAACTGAGTTACTTGACGAAGCTTGATGTTGAGTTTTGTCTCTGTTTTATAGTCGGAAGATATTACTCATAGTATCTCCTTTTACTCTTACCAGGCGCAGTAGTTAGCACACGGGCGCATTATCCTCGATTAAAGGGAGAGATCCCCATGGCGGCTTTCATCGGTGTACCACTGGCAGTCGCTGCCGTGCTCATCGCTTCTATTGTGTGGTGTTTCACACAGACGAGAAAAGCCAAAGCCAAATCATCATCCGAAACAGCCGCGCCCACTTCAGAGATGAAAGTTACACTGGAGATGAAGAGAGTATCACAAGACCGAAGGAATGAGTATTCACCGCCACCAGATGAACTAACACAATCGTGTATGTCTAACGGCCATGTCCCTTCTCAGGACACTCCCCGATATAGCGATGACCTTCCGCCTGTGGAAGCCCAACACGTGCTACACAAGCCACACCCATCCAATGAAGACTTACCGCGCGAATCAGTGTCTTGCGACGAGTCTGAACAATTGTCACGGACCTCACGGGTCTGCGCGCTACCCAGTGATGGACAACACGTGGACAGTTCGCGGGTAAGCGTACACCCGCCTGACTCGTTTCGACCTTACCCGTGTTCCTGTAACGTGAAGAACTGCTCCAGTGACTCTTCGCTGTCTAATTCCGAAACGAGACAATCAGTGATTTAGATACACGTGGGGAGAATGGCGAGAGTTCGTTCTAAAAATAGCCGCTATCCGGCAGCGGTCGCTGATTCACTCAGTGAGGAACCGCTATCAACTGGTGTTGGGAGGCAACTATGTGCCGATATCATGGCCGATTAGTTGTGAGAAGACAGACCGGAAGGACCGTTAACTTACCGTTAGCTTTGATACGGCATTGATATAATACCAATATTGACTGGCGTTGAGCTACAGTGAAATACCGCTATCGGCGTGTCGGATAGGAAGGCAGTAACGTGACCATAACGGCCCCGCGCGCAGTGTAGCATCACAAATTGAAGCAACAGCATTTTAAGGGAATTCACCCTGAAAGTAAAACATCCCATGGGCAAAATCCGCAAGATTTCCTGCATCGACTCTATCAGCGAGTCTGGTGTACTGGCGATTCGTATAGAACATTTGAAAAGAGAAATGACAAGAATACCAAATATCTTAACTGAAATTAAAAATATTTTTGATTTAAAATTAACACTCCCTTCCAAACTGCTGGTCAGTGACCATTATGATATGACTGCAAGGCCTGCGGCAGGCCAATACTTATACACTACAGCAAACAGCCAACTCCTTTTATACATTGGTCGTATTTTGGTCAAATATTTACCCACACGTCTGTCACACAGTTCTTCTCCAGAATGGCAAAAGAACGCCATGCTACTTGCTATATATAGAGACCTACTGAGACTATTATTCAAATATCTGAAACTGAGGACATCTATGTATTACTCAGGATTAGAGAATAGGACGTCTGTCTTGGAAAAAAGTACAGATTAACACGTACTGGATACTGGGGGATTTCCATATGCACACAATGGATGAAATGCGAAAACCACTCAGTAGCAACCAATACTGTACCTATTGTGATGTCATTTATCGGCCGGCTGTATGCTATTGAATGTTCTATCTACTATCTACTATTGCTGAACATCGTACGTGCCATATTACTTGGATTGTACTCAAACCACTCACTGGCCCACGTCAGGTACAACCACAAAACACGATTACTTGCTGTTCAATATACGGCAGGAGTGAATCATTTTATGTTACGTTTTGTTAAAGTAGACTGAGATTTACAAATTTAGATTTACCATGCACACCTGAGGCCTAATACACAGTAACGCGACACTGATTACATTTTTCATATTAGATCCCAAACGTCGATGCGTATTCAGGTACATATTACCTAATGGCAGCATCTATACCAGTTTGTTGTATCGTAAACGACAGTTTATATATAAACCACCTTCCCGTTATAAGCTCACCAGTTTGGTAACATGCGATGGTATTACATTAAGTTCCCACTTTATTTATTGGCCATCTATTCTTCATTCAGTCTGATGGACCTAATGACATTTTGATGCCCAAAATGAAATGAAAGCGTAAAGCAAAACAGAAAGTGCAGTTGCTTCTGGATTATACCGTTTAGTTGCCAACGACTTTGAGAAAGTCTAACCGTTTAGTTGAGGAGATGGGTTTAGACATCAGTTAAACAGCCGAAAATCTTGCATTAGCGCGGCTCCAAAAACAACCTTCGCGCAACAACGAAAACGGAGGTGATAACAGGTTTTTACCCAAAATTCATTGCGTGGACTACAGACGCCGAGGTTAAACGATACATCTTTAGCAGATGATGAACTGCAATCGGGTGCGTTAGGCAGTGTTGTGGCAAAGTTAGTTCATCCACTAAATATACACTATATACCATAACATTTACAGTCGCATCTTTCGTCACTCTTCTAATAGTTTATTCAATTATTTTTTATGTTATTTTTTTAGTACTAAGATAGAGGAGAAATGCAACACCATTGTGCTCTTTAGCATCAATGGAAAATTGAACAAAATATAGAAACTTATTTTTCTAGCTGCTCTTCTTTCATCACCGAAAAACGTGGAGACCTATGGGGCGCATGCGCTGTAAATAGATTATTGCTTGCATTGTGCTTATTCGCGTGGCCTTCGTTCGTGAGAGAGAGAATGCAACCGTTCGTCAACTGTCGCTCCTCTGGTCTTCATGCAAATATTGTACAGTGAGTTAGATTATATATTATAAATATTCCACATGCAGAAATACAGATCAATAAAACGTTTATTCATAGCCGCTTCTATTTGCCAGTGTTGTGACTATTTCCAAGCGTTTAGTTAAGCGCGCTCTCCCTTCCCAGAAACTACTAGCGCGCCTCCAAACACAACGTGCGCCTGACTCGATTCTGGCCTTCCGCTTGCCGGCTTCGGCTTATAGACGCCTGGGGACGAGGCAGTAACATTTATGTGACCTTACATCGTTCTTGACTGCACAAGTTAAAGCGTTTTCCTGATATATCTGTTAGATTGCTGCTCACGAGCTTTAATGTCCAGTGAGTTCGAATGAACGCTAATATCAAAGCAATTTCTGGCGTGTTCCACGTTTCAACAATTGTAAATATATTTATATTGCTTTGTGTCTTCATGTTAACTGAAAGAGGCTCCAGAGAGCACAAGTGACTTAGGAATTTTGTAAGGCAATTAAAACATATAGCTTGTTCGAGAATTTTATTCAGCACGAGGGAAAAAAAAGGGGGGGGGGGCAGTTCTCAATAATGTTTCATGTGGAGGGGCTCCGCCCCGAGTTCAAACTCTTATCCTTTCCTATACCATGCAGTTTTGATTCACATCACACCCTCGTATACCCAGACCAAAGCTGCACTCCTTTCCAATACCTTGAAAATAAGGCAAAAATATCAAAAGTCCTCGATAGTACACATTGTAGACAAAAAAACTGAATAAAAATTGAACTGCGTCAATTGATTGTCCGTCAATCTTTCGGCGTCAATCTTTGCTTTGCATTTTGTGGCGAGATTTGCAGCCCTTTTATAATCAAATACTTGGATTTAGTTGCTCTCCCTTTCAGTTATTTTCGGCGACCCTTTAATAAACTAAAATATCAATTTTCCCTACCCTTTCCCATATTTGGACCTCCCCCCCCAGATAGTCCCTACCCGTTCCCATACTTTAAGCTTAGAAAAGACTTCCCTTTAGGGCAGAGCTTAGCCTTATATAGATTATAGCCTACTATATGGAGTAACCACCCCCCGTGGGGGGATCGTTGGTGACAAAGGAGCGGCGAAGAGATGTGTTCTCGATTTTGTTGCTACTGACCTCGTGCGCGTAACTTCTCTGGTCTACACGTGTACCAACCGAATTAATAACCAAGAGCTAGTCACAATATGAAACTACATATTGTCCCTTGTTGGACACAATTACGTCGAGACAACAACAATTTGGAATGTTTGTTTGCTGTTCAGTTTCAGAGATTATATTAAAGATGAAATGCATGTTGTCTTAAAACACCTATATAAAGAACCCAATATCAAGAGTGAATAACATCCGAACATTATCTATTATGTATATGTGCAACTTACTACAATTTTAATAACTGCACAACAAGCAAGGCTTACGAAAACACACGACAGTGTGTAGTTTGTTGTGTTCAAACTGAATCACATCCGAAATGAGCACACAAACACGTTTTTCGTCTGAAGTTGTTCGTCTCAAAATTACAAGCATGACTGAAAATTTTCGTAGTTAAAGTATGTAATCAAAATATCTTAGAAACTGGACTCAAAGTGTGATGGCCATTGAACGGGGGTGTTACGTTTGTGGAGAGCAGAGGATTGGCTGGGATTTCGGATTGGACTGAGCAATCATGGTATGAGGATGGAAATACTGCTTTGAAAATCTACTTCCATCAGCCGGTATGAATGTTGTCCCTTATAAAGAGAAAACTGGATGATTTTATGTAATAACGAACAATCTTGAATACCACAAAAAGATCTTAATCAGCTTCTGATAGATAGAGTCCTGAGTTGACAGGAAAAGCAAGGACCCATTGTAGTTTTTATAACTCAGGGATCGATCATATGATATTCGGGGTGGGGTGCAAAATGAAAATCAGCGAAAAATTATAATAATAATAATTATATTATTATTATTATTATTATTATTATTATTAATATAATTTGTCATTCCCTTGACTTAGTTCAATTTGTGACAAATCTGTCAGCTTGATATCATGACCCAGTGAAGGTATCTTCAGTTGATGAAAGATAAAAAGTGCAAGATATCCGAAAAATCTTAGGTAACCAGGATAATGACTCATTGGACTTCTAGGTTCAATTCCCAGTGCGTCCCCAAGATCGCTCACTTCAGATTAAGCGGAAACAATTTTACTTTCACACCAATCGCAGATTTGTCTGTCTAAAAACTGTTCAATACCCAAATAATTACCGATTTGTCTGTCTAAGAACTGTTCAATACCCAAGTAACTGCACTTCATTCCAATCACTGCCATGACAGCAAACATTGTCTTCTACCCTTCAGATATGTTTAAGAAATATTTTAGGATGTTTTGGAACAAGTTCAAAATAATTAATGGCTGCATCTGGCTGAACAATTGATACTATTACAAAGTCATATTTACCAATAACAATAGTAATTAGTAAGTGTTCAGTATCATACTCATAGCAGTACTGATCCCTATCGTAATTAAATATGAACAATAACTGACATTTCTTGAGCTATACGGATCTTCCTTGGTGTTGATGCATTTGAGAGAAGTTTCATTTGCTCGTTGTAAACGATTCAACACGTGCTTGGGAACGCGCCATGTTAGTTGTCATAGTAACGAATGTTTTCACCAAATTACACCGATGTTCATTTTAAAAAACCTTGAACAGAAGGCGTATATACGGTAACTCAGTCGTGACTTCTCGTCATCAAAGTGACGCTAGGCAGCTTGACTGGAACGCATAGGCAGTATGATAAGTTTATTTTATTTAGCGTTTCTTATTTTCATTTTGCTTGCGTCAGTACCCCGAAACAATGTTGCGCCTTCAAGGCGGCGTAATTATTGTCGGCCAAGTGTTCAAAAGTATACGACATGCATTAACGGTCTTAATTATGCACTATATACGACTCCAATTTCAGACAACAGGTGGCAAGTGAAGGTGCCATATTTTGTTTAATGCAATTTACTAAGTTATAGCTCACCATTTCAGGTGAGGTACTTTAATCTTGCACTATAAATTTGTCGTTACTTCATTTAACTTCATGTATCAAATAAAATAATCCTTTAGCAGGGCAGGTACTACAGGGATATGAAACTTTGTTTTGCTTCCAATATTTTGTTTATCTCTTCTTTTGTGCGCCATGGTCCTTGCCAACAGAATCTACTTATTTCACAACTAAAAATAATATTGAAAAACACAATTCTAACTCTAACATCTCGGTCACGGGTAGTCCACCGATTTATAATACCTGACAAAAGACTACTCCACATGACAGTGTTAGTCATATCTTGAAATCAATAACACAACTAACAACCAAATTAAATTTTTCGGACTTTGACTTACTGATTGTTTTGTCTTGTGGATTTTCAAACCTCAGATATACTATAATAAGCGTGGAATCAATGTTACCGCACATGATAACGTTATTTTAAATGTCATTGTTATGTTTCATATGAATGTTTTATATTGTTTGGTTTGCTGTGAAAATGGCTCAAACGACAAAAGGAGCGTCAAATGTCTGGCTTCTACCTAGCACCTCTAAACTCCAATGAAGACTAACTGTTCCATGGAAATCACATGTAATTCACATTCAGTTACTGAATTCTAAGGGAAAGCTCTTATCAAAAGGCCTCAGCGTACGTGTCTCTGAGCTGCAAAAGTATATAGATGTATCAAAACTTGGATATTAATCTGGACTTAAGAGTTTGTTGCGCAACTAGCCATATATAAAGTATTATTATTATTATAAGTCCCTGTCATTAGTATTACATTGTTTCTGTTATTTTCGAGTGGTATAATAAGGGTGCTAATTCGCATATTATTGCAAATACGTTGCTTTAGTGAGCTCTTTTGATTACTAACTGTGGTAGTTAGATAGTCGGTATTCTGTCGGTACAAACACGAATGCACAGGGCGCATATTTATATGGCGAAAAAGCAATACATGAGCATTTTTGTAAATTTACTTTGAGACTGACCGCTTTCACTTTTAGCAAGCATATTGATACTGTTCAAGAACTTCAATAGAGAAGATTTAAGCAAATATACATTATAACATGCAAATTAATTTTTACTGCCCAATATTTTGTAATTCTAGATCTTCTGTAGTTGCGTATGTCAGTTCCAATGTTGTTCGTAATAATTGTTCTATATGACCTCCATACTTGTAAAATGTGGTTGCGCTTTTAAATAAGTTTGGGCAACACGTGTTTTTCTTTTGTTGTAATTGACTGAGAATGAACTGACAACAAGCACCACAAGTAGTCACTCCACACCCTGCACTAAAGTCAATGCTAAGTACTTATCAATATTTAATATTGGTGCTTGTATTCAATTAGCTGAACCATATCTATAACATCCGCTGCACGTTTATTGCCAAATATCAACAGCGGAGATTGAGGTAAGGTTACTGACAGTGTTTGTACTCTAACTTGCTTGCACCTTACTGAACTTATAGTTATAAGTTAATATAACTCAGTTTAAGGCATGTCCATTTTTATGTTAGGAACCAGATCAAAAAAAAAGGGGGGGGATCCAGGTTACTCAAGTCAATAATATGGACGGAATAATGGCTAATGGCAAGTCAGTCTCGTATGCTCTGAGCACTCAATTCAAGTTGGATATAGCACATCACAAAGCTCAGTGTGTCAAGTTCAGCTTCAAACTGCTGTGGATCTGTATGGCCTCACCAATACACATTAACGCCCCAGCCTGTCCATTACGCATATGCAATGTCATCTCGATCATGTATACAATGTCTTTAGGTTTACCTACCATGCCACTTCCCTCAGTTGTGTTATTTTCTCAGTGCATGTTTGATAGTATTGAGAATGATGTTATACTGATGAGGGAGTGCGTGGAAGTAGTTAAAGTTAAACTGCAAAATTTCTTCCAGCTAGAAATATCCTAGCTGCAAACCAGTACTGTTACATTACTTGTATCGAGGTGTTGAATGGTCCTTCAAAATTCCTAAATGCTCTCGCAATCAGTTAGCCCCTACTCGAATTGCTCGTATTCGCTATTTTGGTACACCAGTGTTAACGTACTTACTAGTGTCCTCAAAATATAAAGCTGTGCTTGCATGCTCGCGAATACTCGAAGGGTCCATTCGATACCTTTTTAAAATATTTATTTCTTTGCCGTTCAAGATAGCACTAAGACAACTGCAAGTCAGACATGTTTTTAATTCCAGCCAATCTTTTGCATGTTTTTTTTCGGCCGAGATGTTTCGAACAAAGGATAGACGTTGCTAAGAAGAGCTGTTTCACTGGAATTCAACCACGTTCTGTTATCTTTTTTTAAAAAACAGTCAATAATACTGTTAATACGATTAATTAATTGAGCCTATTCATAAATTGTATATACATTTACGTGGACGTGACTCGTCGACTCAGTTTAATTTATTAAAACATATCATTTTTACACACCTATATTCCCCATTTTCCAGGCGTTCTCTCGTCAGTTTTTCTCGTATATCAGTTAATAATACAAGATATATAGGTCTTAAAATGATGCCTACAATACTTACTTGCCAAAAGTGCCCGGGAGGCAGTATTCACGGGACTTTAAACTGACTGAGACAGATCAGATACCATCAAATTTCATGCAGATTAGGATATTACAGTTCATATAATCGATCAGACATTTCTTCACACACTTCTAGATTCTTTAAAAATTGCGGTAGCCAGGCAGAAGTAATCAAAGTTACTGATGTAAGGCGGGCTCAGCAGAAAGCGAAAGTGTAGCAACCGTCAGGAACAGAAGTGAATGAAATCTGCTTATATTACCAAGAGTAAGAAAGAAAAACTAAGATTGCAAATGCACTGGATGACAATAGTCATGTTGAAGCCTATAATTTCAATATCTATTTATGATATTTCCGATCTCTCTAAAGGCGTGAAATTGCAAATTATAACAACATTAACTGCGTACTGTTTTCCACAGTCGACTACATGTTACATAGTTATAATAATGATAACAATAATCATACAAGTTCGGACCGTTCGTTTTCTCAAGAACTGAGGCAATCAATATTTGAACTTTGGTGAAGAGCTGTGTTTAACATGTTTATGGATCAGTTCCAACAATTAAATAAAAACAAATACAGCCTCGCCGCTTTGGTTATGAATATTGTGCAGGCAACCGCCTCTGCAATCATTGCTGTCAGTGTCAAGGCCAAGGGCAATGCCTGAAGGGTATATTATTGAAATATAATATTTTTTGAAATTAAAACAATGATTTGAATCATTTAAACCGTTTTGTTTCCTATGTACTAGTACGATTCCAAAACAAGAAACTGATCCTGAACTATAGTTACTGCGCCTATCTATTGAAGAGTATATATAACTGGAGAGATAACAGAATGAAATATAGTGCGCAATTCAGTTCGTATTGGCTTTATAATTTACATGTACAGTATACAGTATACAGTTAAATGAATCAGTATTTTATCAATTTCCAAGAACTATTCAGTTGTAGATTGTGTCCTTAATGGGAAATTGTTCTTCCCGTAACCAATCAAGTTATTAGTTTAAAAATACGTGTTGTACGTGCTTAGTATATAAATGATGCTAGAGCAAAAGCCAATACTACTTAGCAGTGTTGTTCAACAATATTCAGTTAATGCTATTACATGCATGCAGTCAGTCGAACCTTTCGTCGTCGATAGACACCCAGAAGCTTTGAGTATCAAAAAGTAAGTAAATATTAAATTAAACGGAGCAGAGAAACGAGGTTATCTCATGCATGCTGAAAACATTTTGACAGGTAGTAAAGGCCTGCTCATCAGCTCTATGATTTAGGGGAGTTAGTGCAGTTGGAGACATTGTCATATTTTTTAGTCTTAATATTTAGTTTGACTATAAGAAATATCCGCCAAATATGCTGACTCCTTCATGGCGCTGGGTACAAGTTGTAGTTTATATATAATTATTTTGTCTTTGAAATTCCGAGAAAGCCAACGGGATTTTTTTATCGCATGAGAACAACTGATCTGCCAGTTGTTATCATTAATACAGTAACACGCTGTGCAAAAATGGAAAGTGCCGTTCTTGAGAATCGCATATTAGGGCGTGTCTAGTCTGTCTGCCACATGTTTGGTCGAAAAGACCGGAAACTGATAGGGGCTGATGTAGAAAGCCGGCTGTACCTGCATTTCTAGTATCCTCCGTAGAAGAATCAAAACGGGTTATTTACTTTACGATTGATCCGCCAAGCACTGAACCACACACGTGTTCCTATATATACCGATGGCCCTGAGGTAGCGAAAAACGCCCTGACAATATGATTACT
The DNA here is from genome assembly GCA_025505405.1 of Epizoanthus rinbou. Taxonomy (NCBI): domain Eukaryota; kingdom Metazoa; phylum Cnidaria; class Anthozoa; order Zoantharia; family Epizoanthidae; genus Epizoanthus; species Epizoanthus rinbou. The sequence goes on along the minus strand of JANVCH010084986.1, from coordinate 4,665 downwards.
CTAAATCTAACCAAGGCCTAGCTATCCAAATGGTCAGCTCAAAGTCAAATCAACCATCCGGCTCACGGCGAAAAACATAACACGTTAACTTCTAACCGTTTTAGTCGAGTATTTCTAACATTTGACCGACACTCACCGAGGTAGAAAACCTAGTTTTATGAGAATTAGTCTGCCAAACCCTTTACGATGTGTCTTCAGTAACAACTTGTAAATCGGAAAAATAATCACTCAAGAACATACACATTTATATGTAAGCTTATGCGAGAGCCTGCATTGGGGTGTACTATACTAGTCTATAGCAGTGTTGGTTGCTAGTTTAAGGGTTTGGCTATTTGCCATGTAGTTGACAATTCTATACAATTGTATACATTACTGTCAGTTTAAACTTTAGCTCATTTATCAGTTCGGTGACAGTTGACCCGTCGAGTGTTGTGGAAACATTTTATCCTTCTTTATACCGAAAGTTCCTGAAGAATTAGTTTGGCTTATAAAACAAGTAACCAATCAGCACAGTTCATAATTACCAATCAGATCAGATACGTTGATAGTTTTACAAACCACAAAACGACTGAGAAAATGCACTTTAACTTAACAAGCGCAAATTGATTCAACATAAGTGTCGCGCACGTGTTTTCATAATAGGTAAATATTTCCAAACAGGAAGTTAATGCATGATCACTGCAAGCTTGCACTGTCCTCCGAAGCATTGTAGTTACTCAGTGATTGTTATACGACGACATTCCTTGGTGTGATTAAAAGAGCAGTTCTTGAATAGGAGAAAATCAAAACGCGCAGAGCCAGAGGCTTTGAAGATCCTGCGAAACATCACCAATTTGTAACTCAGTTCCGTGACTGGTCGAGCAAAACCAAAAAGGCCATAGTCAATCGAAGTACTCCACGATTTAAAGTGAAGGTATACGAACTTGCCATTTGTAAGAGTTGAACAATTCATAACTTATTAGTTGGCTTATAAACTACATTATCTAAATAACATTATCTTACCGTTACCAAGGAACCGATATGTTGCGAAATGCTTTGCCAATTATCTCCGTCTCCACGAAACACTGCACCGATGCTCCATGTATCCTGCATTTGGTCCTCGGAAACCTTAAAATATTACAGTGTTATTACTCTCAAATCTTAAACTCTAAATTAGAGATTAAATTCTGGTTTATATATTAACCGTTGATCAAAATGGAAATGTGAGCAAAAGTTGGCAGCAAGAAATGGGATTGCATGAGCTATAACATCATATACATAGATTCAATTATTCAATTAACTGAGGTTCAACGACCGGCAACATCGACATATATAAATACTAACATAGCACAACACAAGCGACAATACGTTAATACTAAAAGGCTTGTGATGTAACAGTGAAATAGCGCTCAAAGTCAAAACTGAACTGAAGTCTGCACGTGCACGTCGCACATGGACGGAAGCCGGGTATACCCCAAATCAAGTTGAGTTGAAACGTTATTCTACTGTTGAGAAGTATGACAGATTGATAAGGGGTACGGTCAGGGTGAAATACTGAAACTTTCGCATTACTTTATAAGTACGGCCAAATGGAAACTCATTTCGATTAAAAAAAATAGTATTTGAAAAGGCAAAAGAGAACAAAGGAAAGGATGGCGCAGATCAGAAGTGGATTACGAATCATCAAGTGATCAACTGAATAGCGCGACTGCAGTCTACAGCAACTGTGCTACAACTAGACTTCATATTATTCTATTTCCTTCCCTTTCTTTACTTTTGGCGATATCATCGCCCCAGCTTAAAATTTAAAGATATTTTAAACAAATCCCAATTCAGGAACCTTCGGCATTGCTTCGGCTCCATTAACGAAGATGTGATAAAACTGCCGATCATATCACGACAGTTCCATCTCGCTGCCAATTAGTATTATAGTATTTGTTGGTGCGTATTTTACATCGCTATACTGTGTCTATAGTTTGCCACTCGTACATTTTGTTTTTTTGCTATATCTTTGCATTTATAGTTTAAACAAAATCCAAAGCGGAATTATATTTTCAAGAGATTTTTCAGTAAACACTATAGTTTATATAGCGTCCCACACGTGCTAGGCCACAGCGAAACAATCACTATCTCTTGAATATAAACCACAAAAGCCTTTTTGAGGACAGTATTCATCTTTTGCATTTTTGAGCATGTCGTTAATCACACTGAGTCAATAACATGCAATTAGTGAGTTTGTATGAGTCGGTTGTCAAACTTGGCAGGCTAGTAGCTGGATTGTCTTTAGATAGTATTATATGTAGCTCTAAACTTCTGTATCTTAGACTTAGAGCCTTAGGGGTGTGGGGTGGGGGACCTATGGGCCTGATTAGCCGATAGTCTCTTCGTTGTACATGTAGTTACATTTGTTTGTCCTACCTCACATGTTTGGTGGGTGTTCCTTAAACGCTAGAAAGTTCAGATCGTTCAGGAAGCCGGAATATCTAAAAGCTGGTGTTCAGAATCGTGTTGTCAGTGTAATCTTATGGACAATCTTATGCGGTTGAGACTGAGAGCACGTTTGTCGTTATGGCGCTGCTTCGATCTTTACTCATGCAGTGCTTTATATGTTTTGCTTGGCCGTTTCGCCTTCGAACGTTTCTGGTAATGACGATGCGACATTCCAAATGTTTATATTTATAATTTTTATATTATATTTTAAAACTCCAAAACTTCTCTACATGAGATACTGAATAGCTAATGACTCATACACCATATACAGCTATTTCAGAAGTGTGCACGTGCAATAGTGAATACCACGACCGAAAGGAATTGTGGTTCTAAAACATTTAGACCAAATACACAGTGGTGCTGCGGAAAGGATAAAGTTTGTGTTTTAAAAGTGACAACTGGGTGCTTCAATCAACTTATCCGTTTATCAGTCAAAGAGTTCCTTTCGGTCGTGGTATTCACTTTTGTACATAATTTATCGACCGTTTTTGAAATAGAATTATCTCCTTTAACAGAAAGCCGGAGCAAGACAGTGAAACAACAAGACTTATAGAAGATGAAAGCCGGAATCGCAGTCATAGCATTTACATTATGCTATTTTGTATCGACGAGTTGTGCACAAGGAGGTAAGACTAGAAATAGAACTCATTTAGTAGCTGAGCTGTGTGTTTCGCAATTTGTCTGAGATAGAACGCGCGCTCATTGGGAAAAAACTGTTTAAAGTAGCAAAAACTGGTCCTATATAAAAAATAATCTAATATATTTGGTTCAGATATTCATAAGATAGCGACATAAATATTAAGCTGTTGCAATACACCTATCCGTATAAACTCCGAGGCCGGAATAGACGGGGATTTGACCCAAATTGAAGATATTTTTGTCAAAGCCGCTTATAGCAAAACACACTAATAAAAACAAATTACCCAGAAATCAGTTTTTAAAAATGTCAAATTCTCCACCAATTGGAGAAGGAATCGTGTCAAAATCCCTCGTCCACCCCCCCTCGGGGTCTACATTGACAGGTGCACAAGTGAACTCGTGTACGTCAATCAAGAATGCAAAATATTATAACTCAAAATTCAAACAACTCAATATGAATAAATTATATGTGTATAATAAATATGTAAACTTTAATTTCGTTAAATCGTGCATCCCTCAGTTTATTTTTCCAGTTTCGAATATGTTTTGTTATTCTTGATTAATTTAATAACTTTTCTGTCATCATGCTTCAATTTGATTATAGCATTAAGTAGCGATCCACACAAGAAGTGCAGCAAAACCAGCAAGTCCGCAGGACAAGTAAACATTGTACTCCAAAAGTTTACATTTTAACATGTTTAAAAATAATTCATAACCGAGTTCAAAAACAAAATCTGAAAAAAACCTAACTATATAATATGTACGAGCTAACCGGATATGGGCTAGTAAACCAAACGCATTCGCTTCCAGGCTCCTCGCCTCCTCTGATAAGAGGTCCAACGATAAAGCACCTAACAGATAAAGTAGGACAAAAATTGAAGCTGCGATGCTACGTCAGCGGTTCCCCTCGTCCAACGATAACATGGAGTAAAAATGGCGAGACTGTTAGAACTGATCAGTCGAGGGTAAAGATTAAAAGCAAACGGCAATCAGCGATCCTAATCATTGCGCGAAGTGTCTCAAACGATAGCGGGATCTATCGGTGTCGTGCCGATAATGAATGGGGCTTCGCCAACAAAACCTTCGTCGTTACCGTCACAGGCAGTACGTATAGATGGCTGTATCAATAAGTGTAAATAACTAACAGGACAGTTTTACTTTTAGTTATAAACGCTTTATAACTCTGATGCTCGTCCTTCACATTAAAATGCATAAATAAATAAATAAACAAATATACAAAAATAAATACACAATTCGTGGAATAATGTCAACATTATGGGCAGTTTTTAAAAACAGATTTAAAAATAAACACGTTAACCGATGGGAGCACTCCCCTCCCCTCCCCTCCCCGACAAAGTACACACAGTTACACACTAAGAAATGACAAAACCCACGGTAACAAACTAAGAAAATATGGACAATTTAAAACCTTGGTATTATAAACTGGGGGCTTATATTATAGTTTATATTTGTATATTTGTATATTTAGTCTTTCCTCTGTCTCTTTGTCTGTCTGTCTGTCTGTCTCTCTTTCTCTCTCTCTCTCTCTCTCTCTCT